>CATIWM010275784.1:0-11447 GCA_949671775.1 Mallotus repandus
TTCTTTCAATTTTATTTTATTCTTTTCTATTTATGTTTTTTCATTTTTTATTTTATTTAATTTTGATTTCCATTTTATTTAATTACTATACTTTATTTATTTATTTTTCTTTGTTTGTGCTTATGATGGATGGGTGACATAGATGGGTAATAGCCCCGACAATGAGAATAGTGAAACCTTTACTTTCTTGCACTTTAAAAATGATTAGTAAATTAGGTTCAATTTGGTAACCCTAATTAAAATCAATGGTGACTTTAGTTAAAGGGTTGCATGTAATTAAAATTAGGATTAGAAATCACATAATGTATATTTTGATTGATTGTTTGCTTTCATTTGTTATTTGGGCTTGTTTGTATATTTTTGTTCATTTTAGGCCCCAAGCCCACATTAGGTTAATTCACTAATAAAATAGGTTATTAAAATGATTTTTAGGTTTTAATTAACTTTAAAATTGATTTAGGCCTATTTACGTTAATTTAGACCTAGGCCTACCTTTTTAATTAATAAAATTAACTTATATTTAGCTCTGCCCATTAAAGCATTTCTTTTAAAATAAATAAACTTATGATTCATTTCATTTAATTAAAATTAATTAGAATTAGGCACACTAATTTATTTCCTTTTCTTTTTAAAATTTAATAGACATAGGCCCACTTTCTTAGAATTAAAATAAATAGAATTAGGATCACTAATTTAATCAAAATGTAGGCCCACCTTTAGTTCCCATTTCATTTGTTAATAAAATATGTAGATTTAGATAACTTTAAAATCAATGAAGAATAGATTAACCTAGGAACGTCTTTGCTTTGTGAATGTAGTTCTTATGTGCTTTTTCATTATTGGTTGCCTTAAAGTTAGATGAATGTTCAATTAGAGTTTATATGAAATTGCATGTAATTAGAGAATAATTTAGTAATTAATAAGGTAATTCTAGATGAACATGAGACTAAAAGAAGTTGGTATTCCGTATCTAGAATCTCCTAGTTGTGGTGCTAACTTTCTTTTAGAGAATCGAGTTACCACCACCTACGATTTTTCTCAGTTATTACCCTGGGTGGCGACTCCTCATCTCGATGCTATGTCTTTGTGATATAGTAGTGTGTTCCTTGGAGCCTTGAGCTCAAATAGTGTCGCGGTTGCTAAAATCTTGGACGCGCGCTAAACCCCACCGTCTACACTTTCCCTATTTCAATTCTTGCAATTTTTTACTTAACTCGTTTTTCTAGAATTGTTCTAGTAGATTGAATCACACATGATCTTTTGGCAATATCAAGAAGTCGCAAACATTAAATTTAAATTTTGAGAGACAATAAGTTTTTTTTGTACATATGGTATGAATCATATTCTCCAGTATTGTTCTCCTTTCTTTTGGAGTTTATGTCTTTTCTTCTTTTAATATTTTACAAATTATACTTCATACATACCCAATGTCTAACTTGAGTTCACGTACATACTCATTCTATTTCTCATCATAACTTCAATCTCGCAACAAGACAAATAAAGTGATATTATTCAATATTGACTTGTGGTAAAATCAATTGATACAATAGCAATATTCTTATTTAAACTTGAGCTCTCTATTACCGCTTAGTTGATTAAGTTTAAATTTATCTCGTTTCCATTTAAACAACGCAATAAAGACAATTGCTTGTGTGAGAAGGCCAATCTTACATATGTCCAACATACTTTTTGTTATTATGTACTCAACATAAATTTGTGTGTATGTTGTATGAAATAAAGTACTAATTTTAATAGTCATTAATAAAAAATTATCTGGCATTATTAAATTAAATATAAATTGAAAGAACTACAAATTGTCTTACATAAATTATAACATATATACATCATAATTTATGCAATTTTAGAGATATAATATCATTGTTAAAAATATCTCTAGGTATAGGTTTAGTAAAGGGATCTACAACCAATCTATGCATAGATATGTTAAAAATATCTCCCAATCACTTTGCATCCTTGAGGAAGATCAACAATTTCCCATATGTTGTTTGATCTCATAGACTCTATGTCCTCTACTATTGATTTCAACCACTTTTCTTTAGCATGAGCAAATAAGAGCATCATTAATACTTTTTGTCTTTATCATCTTGCATTGTAATTATAAAAGTTTCCTCATCGATAGGAAAATAATGTTTAGGAATAAATCCACAATTACTACCCTTGATTTGAAATTCTATAAGCTTATTTATAGTATTTCTCCCACTTAAAATAAATATTATTAGATGTTCATCTAATACATACATTAAATGATTTGCAATAATCAAATCATCTTGATCTCTAATTTTGTAAAGAGATAAATTTTGATTGATCTCACCCTTGGTTGGAAATTCATTTTTTAGATTAGCAGCATCCTGAGATTCAAACTCAATTGTGCTCTCACTTGGTTGCTCATCAATGAACACATACCCTTTTGAATGTTTAAAGTATCTTATAATCTTATTCATGAACATAGATATACAACCCCAAGGCCTTAAATTACTTAAATCTAGCTTTCTTTTAGTCCATTGTTCATAGGGAGTGGAAGTTACTGATTTGGAGGGTAGTCTATTAAGTATATAGGTAGCAATTAACAATGCATCACCCTAAAAAGTGATAGGTAGATTGGTTGGGCCATCATAGAGCTAACCATTTTTATAAGAGTTCTATTTCTTATTTCTGGTACTTCATTTTGTTGAGGAGTTCCTAGAATTTTAATTGTCTATCTATTCCCTTTTCATCACATAATTCTTTGAACTCATCAGAAAAAAATTCACATCCTTGGTTAGTTTTTAACATTTTAATCCTTTTGTCCAATTAATTCTCAACTAAATTAATATATTTTCTAAAGCACTCAAGAACTTCATATTTGTGAGAAATCAAATAAACATGACCAAAATGTGTATAGTCATCAACAAAAGTAATGAAGTAAACACCTCCATATAGGGCTTTAACATTCATTGGCCCATAAATATCAGTATAAATTAGTTGCAATAGAAGTTCAACTCTAGTTTCTTTACTAAATAGTTTTCTAGCCATTTTTCTTGTTAGACAATTTTCACTAGTCGATAGATTAACCTTTTCAATTTGACTAATTAAATCTTCTTCTACAAATCTATCCATTCTTTGTTGTCATATGTGACCAAGTCTAGCATACCAAATATTTACATCATTATTAGATTAATTAGTATATGTCATTAGGGAAAAACTATTTCTATTAAAATAAGAAACATTATCCATATCCATTACAATAAAACCATCTAGTAAATAATCAAATCCATAAAAAGTTTTTTTGAAGAAAAAATTTAGACAAGTACCATAAAAGTTCAAAGCATATCTAAACTACATTAAATAAATAATAGAAACTAAATTTTATCGAATATATAGAGCAAATAAAACATTATGTTGAATCAAAGTTCATCCACTATGCATGCTCAACTTACAAGTGCCAACTCCTTTGATTTTAACTCAAGAGTTGTTTCCCATATAAAGCCATTATGATCCATATGAAATTTGATGAAATTCCACAAACACATCATGATCTTTAGTTATATGATTTGTTGTGCCTAAGTCTATAGTCCATAAAGGATGAGATTCAGTTAAATAAACAAAACTAGAAACATAAAGGGCACTTTTAGAAACATAAGGAACTCTTGAAAGTATTTCAAAAGTTTGTACCTTCTTTGACTCGTTACACTCACGAGCAAAGTCACCCATCTTGCCATAATTATAACACTTGACCTTTTCTTTGTTCTTCTGGGGATATACCATAGGTGCCTTTCCTTTTGCCTTATTGTCATTATTATTTCCAAAATGGCCTCCCTTGTGCCTTTTGGATCATTTCCCCTTGTACCCACCATATGACTTGTGCTTAAAGCTCTTGCCACCTTTTGATGTTGAGCTAGCCATATACATATCAATATTAGGCCTCGATGCCTCAATGCAATCTTCTTCTAATTCCAAATGGCACCCAACATCATTAAGAGTCTTGTTACTCTCAATGTGGATAAGATGCACCTACATGTGCTCCCAGTTATGAGGAAATGATCGAATAACAACCTGAACATGTTGTTCATTAGAGAGAGTTTGGCCATATTCATTTAACTCACTAATCATATTAGGCATTTCTGTTAAGTATTTTCTCATGTTATGATTAGGGCATTTCTTATACGTATCAAACTTGATAGTGAGTTTTCTCAGTTTGGTAATAGAAGTCCCGCCAAACTTCAACTGTAGAGTTGTCCACATCTCCTTGGCAACAACATAATGCAAGCTGGTGAATTGTTCTTCTCCTAGGCTTTATAAGTGTCACGGTCCCTATGAAGTTGGATCGTAATGCTATCTTTCGGCTTGTCCAAGATATTATTTGAAACTTCAAAAGCCTTTTTCTCTTCCATGACATACTGAATTTTTAAATTGTAAATTTTATACCTATCCCCATTCAGTTTTTCACTTTTGTTCAACTCAACAACAATATTCTTAAAAGTAGTAGTCATTTCACAAAGAAAATTCTATATTAAGACATATTTGCACATGATTAATCAATGCCATTTTATATTAATTACTAGCATAACACACATAAATTTTGTCACAATTTTCAAATAAATTATTGATAATTTAGCATATAGTATAGAATCAAAAGCTCACTAAGTTTCACAATCATCAACATCTACTACTATATGTTTAATTATCATTAAGTTATCACATTGTGCAAAATTTCATCATGTTAATCATTTAGGTAATTTATTATTGATTACCCTTAATTTTATTTTATATTAAATTACACAAAAATTAATATACAACATAAAAAATGAACAAAAAAAATATTTCATATTCACTAAGAAAGGAAATATATACATAGCAAAGTTCATCTAAGAAAGGAAATATATACATAGCAAAGTTCATCAACCAAAAAAATGAATTAGTTACACCCATTGAAACTAAACCGGAATAGAATTAATGAACTTATCACAAAGTTTTCTTGGCAACTTATAGCTGCTGTTAGGTATCAATTTAAGATTTGACTTAATATACATCCCACTATAAAGTTTAAAACCATTAGTGTAATACTTGATATTGTCTGCTTCACAAGATAAATGTCCATGTATGAATTTTTTCACAATTGATTTGTACTCTTTAATTCCTATTTCTGTATCTTAGAGATAATTAAGAATTTGTCTATGGTGAAATTCATACCAAACCAATCGTGGAGCTACATACTTATCACAATCTCTTATTAAACCACCTTACCAAAAGATTTGTTAGCTTGGATGCACATCAATAATATAATTTACTAAATCATTCAAATCATAACAATTAGAATTACGATCATTCACATTTTCTTAAAATCCTTAATCTTTTTTCTTGACTTTTTCTCGTGTACAACACAAAATTTTTTATAACAAGGAGCTATAATTTTCTATAGCAAATATAGAAAAATTTCAATTAGTATACATATAATATACCAATTTTTTGTAATAAATACAAAAAGAAAAATATAGAAAAGTATCATATTAATTAATTATTTTATTAATAATCACACTAAAGTGTTATACATTTACTATAAAAAATAAATTAATTGATTAAAAATAATATACATATTTTAATCACACCAAGTGACTGAAATAAGTTCAAATAAAAATTAATTACACTAAGTAATTAATATTTTTTTTAAATAATAAATTTTCTTAATTTTATTCGTGAAGTAAAATTTTAAGTATAATATTTATTTAAAAAATTCAACCTATGAAAATGACAAGAATATATCTTAACACGTGGGAGGTCAAAGTTTCAAATCTTAATTGAAATAAAACAAAAATAATAATATTATTATTATTAATTAAATTTTATTTTTACATAATTTTTTTAAAGATATCATCTTCAACCTCTAGAAAAAATTTGAGTTTTAAGTTGCCAACTTTGACAGATTGTAACTCTCAATTTCCTCATTTATTCACCATACTATGCAATTTAGCATGTTAAAGAACTTGCATACTTTCATTTAAACTTAAAAACATAAACTTAAAATTTATGTAATTTAAGATATTAATATTCAAAATATGCCAATTAACCAAGGTTTAACACTAAGTTAAATTCCGAAAAAAAAAGAATATCATGTTCAACTAGCTAACTTCTATAAATCATTCCTTTCAAAATATTCATCCACAATTCATAATCTATATATCCTTGGAAAGTTTGAAATGTCTACTATAATATAAACCTAATCTCATGCCTTAGAAAATTACAAATATTAAGTTATATATTTTTCAAGTAGTCAACATGCTATTTGATGATACATGAAAAATTTAGCCTATCATGAGCTGACACGTGGCACATTGGCAATTGACTAAGCTGACATGTCATCACTCTTATTTATAAGATGGGATCAACATCTTACCATTCTGGTATACATACCACTTATGCTACTTCATTAAATAGCATAAGTAAACAAATTGCCATACTAGCTAAAGACATACTAGAAATATACCTCTGCCATGAATTAAATGTAATCAAAAGCAATCTGACATTTGACAGACCCATACCTAAGTAAGGTTCTCCATATGTAGCAGACTTCTACTGCAGCAACTTGTCCTGCCACCTGCTACAAACAAACACCTTACCACCTACCTTACTAACCCATACCCCTTTCTTAAGGTATAAAAGGTGGTTACTTCTTCTTTTCCTTAAGGACTAATTCTTTCCTCTCCTTTCTTTTTCTTTTTCTTATCTTCTTTCTAAACTCAAAGGATAGTAGCTCTGAAGTGAAACATTCTTCTTCCTAAATCATTCTTTTACTTGTTGATACTCAATTTATGTTGTTCATATATAATCTTAAATCCCAGCTCCCTATTCTGGAAAAATCCATTCTGACTTGAGCATCTGAGAGGTTTTGGGCCATCCCAAACCCTTAACTCACCTTATTTTTCATCCTTGCAGCACTCTAAGATCCTTGTTAAAGCTTAGAAAATTTAGGAACCGTTAAATTAGTGTCGTCTGTGGGAAAAAGAGGGTGCTTTTGTTGTCTAAAAGTTATCTATTTTTTCCTTTTAAAATTTCTTTCATCATATTGTTCTAGATTTATGAAAAAAGGGTTTTCTTCTTTATAATGATGGGTTCAAGCTCGTCCATGAGAAAGAGATATAAGGTTGAGATGACAATGAGGGATGAAAGACCAATTAGGTTTAACTCAAAACATCAGCCAACTATAAAATTTTCCATGAAGTTTTTAACTAATTTGATGCAAAAAGTAGGCCATCTTATTAAGGCTCAATCAAGGTTGGAGAAAGGAAAAGCCATAATGAAAGAACCCTATGTGCATATGCCCAATATGGTTAGGAGGAGATTTTCTATAAGGGATGATAAAACTGGTGAAACAAACCCTAAAACTCATGTAAGGTCCCAATTGCTTGTGGCGGTTGACAGATACCGTCCATATGGGAGTACACATAATGGATGGATTGATAGGCGTACCTAATTAGAACTCACCAATAGGACAAGTAGGAGAGAGAAATCTACAGCTCATTCTAAAATAAGGTCGAGCCAACTAGAGAAGGATTTTGAGGACTTCCTTGAATGGATAGCAAAAAAGGCTAAAAAGGCCAAATTGCACAGCCAAACCGTCAATCTTTAGTCTACCTTCTCAGAATTTATTCAAAAGGAACCCATTCTAAATAAGTTTAGATTGCCCACCTTGTCGATCTATAATGGCATGACCAGTATAAAGGATCATGTATCCAAGTTCAAAATATTGGTTGAATTCTACACCCAATCATATGCAATCTTGTGTAAGATCTTCCCTATAACTTTCATGGGCGCAACCCAATCTTAGTTTTATGTTTTTCTTTCAAATTTTATTAGTTCATTTACTAATTTTAGCATAATATTTATTAGCTGATTTGTGTCCAGTATTCCTACTAAGAGGGAAACTTCTTATTTAGAAACAATAGTCCAAAAATAAATGGACAGTTTAAGAGATTACATTGCCCAGTTTAATATGGAGGCAATTAAAATCCCTAGCTTGGAGCATTCTAGAGCCATAGAGGCACTTATGAAGGGCACCAACAACCCATCTTTCTTTAATTCCCTTTCAAAAAACTGACTTGCTGACTTGACTGCCATTATGGAAAGAGCAAAGAGGTACATCAAATAGGATGATGCATACTAGTTAAGCAGATTTGTACCCAAGGACAAGGAGGAGCGTGTCCCCTCCTCCTAAAAGGAGTAAATGGAGACTGAGTCCATTTCCTTAGAATCTTATACAGAAGCTTCATAAGAGATCTTTTGCTCCCCCTAGGGAGGACAATGTAACTCCACTAAATACAACCAAACTGACTAAAAGGGAAGGGAAGATGTCACCCAATTAGAATGATCCATTTAAGATTTTCAGAATGATTTAACATAAAAAATACTTTATTTTGTCTAAATTGAAAATTTTTGCTATTCAGATGTGTTTCTTCTATTTTACAAAGACTATGAGAATGTCTTTTGAATTTCTAAGTATCTTTGCATTGAAAACTCAATCTTTAGAGTATGGTAAAGCAAAATACAATCATTCTACTTGGGATTTCCCCTCTGGTCACAAGGTAGAAAGCATCCATTCCATATATATATGGGCAAGCCATTATAACATTTCCTCCCATAAGGAACATCTCTGAGAAGTTAGAGGATCAAGTCCCCATAGACATAACAGTATGTCATTTTTCTCCCTTGAGGAACATCTCTTAAAAGTGAGATGATCAAGTTCCTATGGACATGATAGTATGTTAGTTTCCTCCCTCGAGGAACATTTTTTAGAAGTGAATGATCAAGTCCCCATGGACATGACAATATGTCATTTTCCTCCCTCAAGGAGCATCTCTAAAAGTGAGATGATCAAGTCCCCACGGATATGATAGTATGTCATTTTCCTCCCTCGAGGAACATCTTTGAGAAATGAGATGATCAAGTCCCCATGGACATGCCATTATGACATATTCTCCCATGAGGAACATCTCTAAGAAGTGAGATGATCAAGTCCCCATGGACATGCTAGTATGATATTTCCTCCCATGAGGAACATCTCTGAGAAGTGAGATGAGCAAGTCCCTTAGAAATGACAGTATGTAATTTTCCTCTCACAAGGAACACCTCTGAAAAGTGAAGCGAATCACAAGAACATTATACTCTAAAGCATCACAACAGTCAAACTTTCTTCACTTAAGCATGAAACTCTTTGGTGACTTCCTGTTTATGTAGTTGGGTCTATCTAATTGGATCACCTAGGCCTGAGATCTCATTGGCTTCATCTCATGCCTGGCTAGGGAGCTACTGATGATACATGAAAAATTCTACCTATCATGAGTTGACACGTGGCATATTGGCCATTGACTAAGTTGACATATCATCACTCTTATTTATAAGCTGCGATCGATATGTTACCATTCTAGCATACCACTTATGCTACTTCGTTAAATAGCAGAAGAGAATAGATTGCCATACTAGCTAAAAACATACTGGAAATATATCTTTGTCACGAATTCAATGCAGCAGAAAGCAGTCTGACATTTGAAAAACCTATACCTAAGTAAGGTTCTCCATGTGAAGTATACTTCTACTGTAAAGGTTCTCCATGTGAAGTATACTTCTACTATAGCAATGTGTCCTGCCACCTGCTACAAATAGACACCTTACCACCCCATACCCCTCTCTCAAGGTATAAAAGGTGATTACATCTTCTTTTCCTCAAGGACTAATTCTTTTCTCTCCTTTCTTCTTCTTTTTCTTCTCTTCTTTCTAAACTCAAAGGATAATAGCTCTGAAATGAAACATTCTTCTTTCTAAATCATTCTTTTGTTTGTTGATACTTAATTTATGTTGTTCATATCTAATCTTAAATCCCAACTCCCCATTCTGGAAAAAATCATTCTGACTTGAGTGTTGGAGGGGTATTAAGGCGTCCCAAACCCTTAGCTCACCTTATTTTTCATCCTTGCAGCACTCCAAGATCCTAGATGGAGCTGAGACAAATTGGGAACCATCACTATTGTTTGGAGAAAAATTTTAGAATAACAATGATAATTAGCAAATTTTAAAAATTCATAACTCATTCATTTATTAACCAAGATACATGATTATATATCAAATTAAAACTTGTAATGTCTACTGTCATTATGTTATGACAAAGAAAACATATAGCATATTTTATACAGCATAAAAATCGTTCAAAGTATGCCATATGAACAAGTATAAACAACCTTATAACTATGCATAAACATGATGGAATTGATTCTCTCCAAATTTTTCATACTTTACTCCATATTTTCATAGTAGAACACAAGTTAGTAGGCTCTGATACCAATGAAGAATAAATTGAAAACAAAGAATTGAAAAAACTTATAGGTTTCTTCTGTCAATAATCCTAAAATCCAAGCCTAAATATCCTATTTGCAGAGAAAGTAAGATTGAGATGTTTTTCACAAAAACTTTCTTCTATGTTTCTTTTCTCCTTTTTTTTATTTATTTCCCATAAGCATCTATTTTTTATTTAACGTTAATTGATTAGATGAAGTAATTGACAGTTACCACTCATCCAATTTTTTTTATAATTAAAACAAATTTAATTATATATAAATTGACAGTTACCACTCATCCATTCTGCTTGAAGGTAGTGATTTCATTGCGAAACTTGGCCGTCTTATGTGGTGGGAAATATTTGTGCAGAAATGCTTGCTTCAATTGATCCCATGTTGTGATGGATTCATTGGGCAAACTAGCAAGCCAAAGTTGTGCTTTGTCTCTAATCGAAAATGGAAATAGCCTTAGCCTTATAGCATCATCTGTCACACCGTTAATCTTGAAGGTTGCACACACATTAAGGAAAGTCAATATGTGAGCGTAAGGGTCTTCTCCTTGTAAACCTCCAAACTGATTATTTTGCACCATTTGGATGATACTTGGCTTGATTTCAAAGTTATTGTTGGCAATAGCTGGAGCCACAATACCTCCAAAACTACCCGATACGTCGGGCATGGCAAAATCGCCTAACGTTCTTCTTTCCGGCTGAGCCATATCGTTCAAATTAAGTTGGTTCTCTCCTCTTTTTCTTTGATTCCTGCGCAAATTACGCAATGTCAATTCGATTTCAGGATCAAAATATATTCTACTATCACTAGAACTTCTAGTAAGCATCTAGTACTAAAAACTAAAAATTTAAACAAATAAAATTAACTAACAACAAGTAAATAAAAATATAAACAACTAAAATTAATAACAAAACCTAAAACAACCTTTATCTACCCTAAATTAATAAAAATTCTTAACAACAATTCCCCGGCAACGGCGCCAAAATTTGAAGCGGGTCAAATTGTATACCCTAGTCTCTAAGGACTTAGTATAGAGCAAGTAGGGTGTCGATCCACAGGGAAAGTCGGAGAAATTTTGTATTAACCGGATAGTTACTTAGATGGATAGGCAAA
>CATIWM010275794.1:0-10728 GCA_949671775.1 Mallotus repandus
TGCTCTCATTTTAGTGGTCATAATATTCTATATTTTAAGTTTGAAACTTTTGTGGACATGTTATTATATATTGTATATTAAATTATTTTAAATTAATATTTACTGTTATTTTAATGTGAATTTGACTTATGTCTATATAAATACTTATACTTAAGCAAAATAATAAGTATTAAGTTTCTTTAATTTTATTAAAGATTATTTGAATAATGTAGAAGAATAAGTATTAGTGTCCATCTCGGGCTATGTGAGATGGAATGAGATACTAATCGTCCACCTCGGGCTATGTGAGATGGGGTGTGACACTTATGGTGTTTATAGAATAGGAAATTTCTCCTTGGTAAAATGGGTTGACTTCACGTTGGGTAGTCGGGTTAGTATGAGAGACTCGCAAGGATTATATCTCAGTTAACATTGTTTGCATGGTAGCATTGATTTGATCAAAATTAGACTCATGATGAGCCAATGCTTCATTAACCTCATTGCGAAATTCAGCATTGGTTTTACTATGACTGTCCATTGTCATAACCAACTCTAGTACCAAAATGTTAGGACTGAATTATAAGCGGAGAAGTTGGAGGAGAGAAGAAGAGACAATAAGAAAAAGAAGCAAATCTGTAATGTTTTGTTGTCCTTTATTAAACTCAAGATTGATTATTTATAATAGTCTTACAGCTGGAAATTTAACAAATAAAGCTATACACTAGGAAAAGACTAAGGCTAGTTCACTTGGCACATCTACACTAAAACAATAAAAATAAACATGTTATAGACTAGTTCTGACTACCTTATTAAATGGAATAACTAATAACAAACTAGTGACCAAGTCTTGCTGAGAGCAAGCAAGACCACGTATTATTTTCTTTTTAATCTTACCCATCAATCTCTTTGTTTTTCTATCACCAAAAATAAAACTTTTTCAATTTTCAAAACAAACCTAACAAACATTAAAAATCAAATATTTTTTTGCTCAATACCCTTATGCTTCTTTCTTGATTAATTCAAAAAGCCAAACAAAAATATATCTATTGTGAAAAAATCAAAGCAAATTGATTTTCCAAAACATTCTTCTTGGATAATGAAGCTGTAGTTTCAAAATTTATCTTTTTGATTCTTTATGTTAGGGTAATTTGTATTTTCAAATTTTTTTTCTTACATGCCATTTAATTAAGTGCAAAGTGGCTTCCGCCAAGTACCATAATGACTATAAATTTTAAAATTCACAATTTGATTGGACTAAAAAATTGAGATATCAAAATAGCAAAAATTAAAAGTTAAGACATAAAAATGTAATTTTTCCTCCCATTTTCTACTTTTTTGCATAATAAAAGACAAACAGGTTTATTAGGACAAAAATAATCATTTTATTAGGATAATTTATAAATTTATTTTAATTTTTAAAATTTAATAAAAAATATTTTAATTTAATTAATTACTTATATAAAGTATATAATATATTTTGATTAAAATTAAAAAAAATTACATTCATGACATATGAGGTAATTGTAGGAGGTGGGATCAATCGCGCGCCCAAGTGTTTGACGACCACGACACTCTGTGGGCTCAGGGCTTGCTAGAAAATATAAAATGAGCTTGTGGCCCAAAATAGAGATGGAGTCACCACCCGGATAAAAGACAGGACACACTATACAACAATTGGATTCCACGGAGGTGCCCAAAAATCGTCATCAGAGATTGGGTTCAGAAACTGGGTATGGACTTTTGGAATGCCCACCCAACCTTGTGGTTGGCCTCCGTTTGTGTTTTGTATTTTATTACTTTTTGATTATTAAATTATTTCCTTATTATCATGTGGATTGCAAATATTTTCAATTTTACATTTTGATCCATATTTGCACATTAGTCCTATTTTATGCTTATAACCTGAACATTCAATCAAGTAATAAATTACACAGATACATATCAAATAAAATGGGAAGGGATTAGGGATTACAACATTTTACTTCTAATAAACGTAAAATAAACTACAAATAAACCGAAATAAACCAAAAGTAAACCAATAATAAATCAAGAATTAAATCATCAAGAAATCCTTTCAAGAACTAATTAAGGGAGTAAATATTCAGTGATTAAAAATCACCCTAAAATTCCTGCAATATGTAAGAGTTAGTTCTTTCTCACAAAACGACAATTATCACCTACAAAAGAAACCAAATTAAATTTGTACAAAATAGACATAAATATTCATCTGAATATAAATCAATACCTAATTAAACCTAATATCATGATAATCGCATGTAAAATCATGATATATGACAAGATAAATACCTAAAACATGCAACCTATGCAAAATAAGCATCGTATATCAAAGCTAAATCGGACGTGGCCTTGTTGAAGAGGCGTCGCCCCTTTACAAAAAGGTCGTCGCCTCTTTGCAAAAAGGCGGTCGCCTCTTTGATAGCTAACAACAAACTTGCAGTTCCTTAAATTTTAAGTAAATTCAAAATAGATGCAAATAAACGAAGATTAACGAAAATAAATAAAGATTTACAACTAATACTTAATAATTCACATGATCATATCATGAATATAATCTCAAATAAACAATAAACACAAAAACAAGTAAAAAACCAATAAATGAATTTTTTTACTCAAAAGCAATAACTCAAAGCTTGAAAATGAAAGTTCTTACTGATTTAAACAAGTTTGAAGTTCCTAACTAAGCCCTAAGAGACTAGTTTCTTGATTCAAATCCTTATGAATGCAAGACCTCTTTCTTCCTTCTTAAGAAAATGGATTCTTAGGCTAAAACTTTTTTTTCCTTTTTCTTTTCCTCTTGTCTCTCTATTCTTCTCTCAAAAAATGTTCTTCTCTTTTTCTTCTACTTCATAACCTCCTCTAAAAATCCTAGCCTTCCTTTTTTAAACCCCTTCCATCTCATGCCTTTTTTCCTAAATCCCCAAGTCTTGAGAAGGCACCCCTCATCATTTCTCATCATTTCCACCTCTTTTTTAGCCTTTTTCTGCCTCGAAAGTCTCTTTTCTACGCAAATATCTTCAGGCCAGAGATATGTGGATCCACACCCATGTGTAATGCTGTCAAAAAATAGAAACTAATGTTGCATAGGTCGGCGTTGCCTCTTTGTAGAGGCGTCACCTCTTTGCAAAGAGACGATCGCCTTATTGATGAGGCGGTCACCTCTTTGGCCCTAACAGCTACTATATTTGGGCCAGAGTGGGTTTTGGGTTTGGATTTGAAGTTTTGGGTCTTAGCTAGGTGTTTTAGGCTTAAATTTGACATTTTGGGCTCTCGACTCTATTCTCACTAAGATTTCGGATTTTCTTACATTCAAAATTTATTCAATCTCATCACTAGGCTTTCATTGCGGGCTGATCAAATCAAGGGTGTCCACAGTAATTTTTTCTAATGTGATGATATGTATATATTTTTTAAAAAATTTTGAATAAAGAATAAATTGTGTTAATTATGAATAATTAACTAAAAGTATTTTCGTTGTAAGTAAATTAAAGCAAGACTGTTTTAAAAATTCATTTCATTACAATTCAAATTTAACCAATAGAATAATGATAAACGTGGATGATGCAATATCGTAGATCCACGGAAGAATAAATTTTTCTTACTTAAAATTTACACTTTTAACCCGTAATATAGAAAGGCAATCAATTATTTGCGAAGCTATTATTATAATTCGTTGCGACTAATGACATATTATTCAAGTTACTATCCGCAATATGTATCATTATCATATTCTAAAAATCTTTCTTCAATGCTTAAAAAACTTCACCATCAATAAAACATTCAAAAAAAAGAAAAAGCGAAGAAAATAAAAGGAAAAAGAAAAGGGTACAACGATAATTGAGATGGGTTCACTTTTTTTAGTGCAAAAGTCACTATTGAAAATTGCACTAAGCTAGAAAATGCTATGCAAATGTAATACTTTTATGGCTATTTCAGGATCAACCGAATAAGGATATGAACATGTATTGTTATTGTAAACTAAAGAATGACAATTTTGATTTTCAGCATTGAAAACTTGAAAAATCCAGTCTTGGAACACTTTATCACATTTTACATACGCAAACATAATTTTCTTGACATTTTGCTGAAGATAGTCCAACAAAACGCTTTTTTTTTAAGAAAAAAAAAATTGTTTTCTATTACAACAACCATAAATTAGAATTATTCATGCTTCTATTGACTTTTAAGTTTGAATGATAAAGATTTGACATGAAAGAAGAGAAGGGAATAAAGGGGGGAAAAAGAAAAAGGTAGCAGAAGACAAATTGTTCTACATAAATATCCTTCAAACTTTTTTTTTTTTCCATGGCTTGCATTAGCAAAATTGTTAAATTCAAACAATTGTGAGATTGGTGATTGATGAGCAAGGAAAAAAAAAAAAGCCGTCATAGACTAGAATATATATATATATAATAAAAAAATTCCCTACTTTCAAAGGAAAACCAAATAATCCATGGATATTTAATGTTTGCAATGATGTCACACTACAATGGACATCAAGATCATTGCATTTAATTGTTTCTTTATTGTAATGTTCATCATTGAATAATTGATTCTTGATGATTGATGATCTTGAAATTCATACAATGATAAACAACAAGAAATTATGTATATTGGTTGGGGCAGTACCTAATATTGACAAAAACAGATGGCAAAGTGGTAGATACAAAAACACAGTGAAAATAGACTCTGGCGTTGAAGCTTATAGAACATGCTAAAGAAAATATTTGTTACCTGATGAAAGTTGTTCAAAACTAATTGAAATACAGCAAAGATAATCCAAAAGCATGATTTTATGCCTAAGTATGTCATAAAAGGTAACTAAAAACTAATCCCACAAACCACATACAGATCTATATCCAACTGCCTGCCTCAATGAAACTACAGATATAAGCTAAACTATTTTTGTGGGAAGGATCAGGGAAAAAGAAGAATCATCAGATACCCTTCTCAAGCATAGCCCTAACCTTCATTGGAAGACCATAAAGCCGTATGAAGCCAGCAGCATCAGCTTGATCATATATCTTCCCGCTCTCAAAAGATGAGATATCTTGCCTGTACAAACTATAGAGGCTTGTCCGACTGGTTACTGACACAGATCCCTTATACAACTTCAGAGTCACAGAACCTGTTGTTTTCTCTGTGATCTTCTCCATGAATGCGCCCATGGACTCACGTAATGGGTCAAACCACCTACCTGCAAACACCAACTCGGCATATTTGAGAGCAAGTGTATCTTTAATTTGCATTGTTTCTCGATCAAGAGTTAAGGACTCCAGCTCATGGGCAGCAGTGAAGAGAATGCTTCCTCCAGGGGTTTCATAGACTCCACGACTCTTCATGCCAACTAGACGGTTTTCAACCATGTCTATTCGGCCAATGCCATGTCTTCCACCAATCTCATTGAGCTGAGAAAGAAGGGAAGCTGGTGAAAGATACTTTCCATTTACTGAGACAGGAATCCCGGACACTATTCCTATCTCTACATATCTAGAAGAATTGAGTACATTTAAAATGAAAGGCACATTAGTATCCAAACTAAGAGATGCTAAATTTAGATTATCTGGCATAAAAAATCAGTGAGGAAACAAACTCTGGTTTGTCAGGTGCATCTTCTGGATCTACAGTCATCATGTACATATCTTTCTTGGGCTCCATGGCTGGATCTTCCAAGATGTCACCCTTGAGATAGAGAGGAGAGATCTCTAAGAATTTAACAAAACAGCTCATGTCTAATAGAGGATATTTATCAATGTTTGTTACACAGAAGAAACCTCAAAGCTCCACCAACTTCAGCATATGTTAGTCAATGCATGTGAGATGTAAATCCATTAATATTGAGGAAAATACCAGAAAATCAATACAATTGTATAGAACATCATCACAATATAGTTGATTCCTGATGAACATCATCACAACTTAGCTGATTCCTACATTTACGACATTCTATGGTTGCTTGAAAGTTATGCTTCCAGTATCAATCAATTTGGATACCGAAAAGGAACAAAGGTCCCAAAGTTGAAGGGAAATCAGATTAATTATGAGTTTGTTAAAAAATGCCAAAATTATATAGCAATTAATGCATGACACCAACTCAACCCTGAAATTAGTTAGGCAAAAGCTTCAAAAGATTACAAGTGTGTAGAAACCACATGAACTCTTTTATAGAACAATGAATGGAAATTTTTTCATACTACGTTAAATCATAATGGTGCGAGGAGTATCAGTATGTTGTGTTAAAAAGCACTTCAACTGCCAAATCCACAGCTGGTATGAATAGAGGATGCTGACTTCCTAAGTTATAACCATACATATAAATACAAAGGTTCATTTTTTTTAAGCAGACATTGAATTGGATAAAGTATGCAAATTACATTTTTCCCAAAATTTTGTATTAATTTTATAATTATGATAATAAAGCACACTATCTAACACATCTAAAACTGCTTATCCAACAAACCCAATCC
The DNA here is from genome assembly GCA_949671775.1 of Mallotus repandus. Lineage (NCBI taxonomy): Eukaryota > Viridiplantae > Streptophyta > Magnoliopsida > Malpighiales > Euphorbiaceae > Mallotus > Mallotus repandus. The sequence continues at coordinate 6,465 of CATIWM010275794.1, forward strand.
ATAAACAGGAAATTTAACCCAAAAAAAAAAAACCCAAAGGTAAGTCCATAAACCTAACATGCCTCTGTTACAGTTACTTGATAATTTCTCCCGGACATCCTGCAGTCACTTTATTGACACAATAAATCAGTAAATTAAAAAACATTCATTGGTTAGAACTGGAGTTTGGAAACAGCAACTTGAAAGTCATTATTATTGTATATAACTACCTCACACATTATTTACATCAATTGATATTTTTATCTTTTACAGTGAAATTTTAAAATTAACACTTGGTCACTCGGGCATATTACTTCATACTTCTATGAGGTGATTTAAATAAAAACTAGAGAGGAAAAAAAAAATGACCTAATTGGCAAGCATTGCCAATGAGGCTTTGACTAAAACCACATGTTGACCAGGCTTAAGCATCAAGCAACTAGAGAATCTTGAGCCTAATTATTAAATATAAAGAAAAGGTAACTGACAAAAATTACACAAGTCAATTCTTATTACCACCAAGATTGCTTTTAGAATAACATTGAGTATCAAAAAAATATAGGGTCCTATTTCATAGTCTAGTTTCTAGTTGCATTAAGTTCATAGTATAGATAAAAACAGGGATATGACAATGATAAATTATGGTTTTGCATCTGGTGCAGTTAATAAATAAGAACACTAACCTCGTGGCTTAGGTGCCATAAATTCCTGTCTCTGCTGTATATGGATTTCTTTGTCACTGGAACAGGCACATTATGCTTCTTTGCATATTCAATTGCATCTTCTCTCCCCTTAATATCCCATTCTCGCCAAGGAGCCACAACTTGAAGTTCAGGATTTAAAGCAAAGAAAGTAAGTTCAAAGCGGACCTGCATGGGTAAATACATCATAAAAATTGTATACAAAGGAAATACACATTGTAATACAATATTTTTATGGCTGAGTAGCAATGCATGCCTGATCATTTCCTTTTCCTGTGCATCCATGAGCAACAGCATCAGCTCCAACATCTCTGGCAATATCCACCATTGCCTGACATTCGATGACAATAAAAATTGAAAACAGACAAGTAAAACAACCAAATAGACATATTCCAAAGATTAAAAGCAGAGTTGCTCTCCATCAAAGTCAAGGGGAGCCATAATCCCATCTCTGGGATTAAAAAGAACACAAGAGAAAATTTTGAAATTTTCAAAGACATTACAAAAAAAAAAGGAAGTGAATACAATTCAAATACATATAGTGGTATTCTTTATTATTGTTTGACATACATTAATCCAAGGTAGAATCTAACGTCACCAAGAAAAATTCAGTTGCCAACCTTTGCAATAACTGGGCGTGCCATTGAGGTCCCCAGCAAATATTTCCTTTCATAGATTGCACCAGCTCGTAAGCAAGGGAAAATGTAATCTCTAACAAATTCCTCCTGTAAGTCCTTCACCGCCAACTGACAAGCCCCACTAGCCTTGGCCTTTGCTTCCAAGCCTTCCAATTCCATCATTCCCTGCAAATTTCAACTTCAAATCACGCACACATGGTGGCCGGGGGAATACATCAGAACCTCTCAAGAACCAAGTCAAGTATGCCTTCAGTGCCACCAACATACCTGGCCAACATCAGCAGTGAAGCAAACAACCTCACAACCATAATTCTCCCTACAAGAACAGTGCAAAAATAATCAACATGTTTCCTGAAAAAATCCATGCAAGTATATTTTAGCAAAGATAATAACGTGGACAGGTAATATTTAGATCTTCATCATAAGGAGGAAATAGAGAACTTGCCAGTTTCTTGTTCAACTATGAGATAAATTGCTTTTAACTATATCAAACAATTGAAAAAAATGCTATACGCCCTCATTCTAAAATTTATACTGAAGTGCAGCATTGGTTGAAGATCACAATGTATTTCAAATATAATAATAGTCGCCTCTTTAATAATTAGTGTTTTTTACATTATTCACATTGATAACATAAGTTATGTTGTGCATCAATAGAAGTGGAAACAAATGAAAAAGCAAGTCACTAGCTGCCAGTAGACTATAAGTATGCAAATGAAATCTTTGCAACAGATGACTCAAAAGTTTCATAGCAAGAATTATCACAATCAGTTGATCAAATCAAGAAAACCACACATCTCTTCATGAAACCCAAATTAGGTTACAAGAACATTCCTAGATGAGGGCATCTAAGCAAAAGCTACCAAGTGAATTCCTATTCTTTTCTATGTTCTAAACTCTTTGTTGCTGTCAACAACTATATGTAAACTTTAAAACTTCACTTGCAATATCTCAGAAAAGGCAGCTATAACCAGAGCTCACATTTAACTGAAGCAAAAAGGGACAAAAAAAATTGACTCATGGACCGTAAACATTAGCTCTTTTAATTAAAAATTGTCATCAAGCATAATACAAAGAACATACCTTAGCCATGGAACAATGACCGAGGTGTCTAAGCCACCACTATAGGCTAAAACAACCTTGTTTAATTGGCCTCGTAACCCTCGGTTCTTCATAGTTTTAGACATGTCAACTTCTCTATCATTGGATAAAACTGCTTGAATGGCTATAGATAAAAAAGGGCCAATGAAAAGTGTCACTATGCAGACAGTTTGAACAAAACTATCAAAAACTAGCAGCCTTACAGTCTTGTTTGCTTTGACACATTCAAAAACAGAATCTCAAATAATTAACAACAAACACAGATTGACATATCATTCACATGTGATCATTTGAGTTTGGAAACCAAGGGACTAAGAAAGAAGAAAATACCCAGCATAGCCACTACTAATTAATTCAAGGGAGAAGTGAAAGGTTAGTAATCAGAAATCATATGAGTAGAAGGCCACGCCTCAATAAGTAAAATAAACAATAATAACAAAAAAAAAAGATATCAAGTTAGCAAATTAATTTACTGTCCTAAATGAAAAGAGTAATATGTCATTTTAAGAAACTTAGTGCTACATACACAGCTGGATTATGCAACAAGCAAATCACAGACGGAAAAAGAAAACCTATAATTAATTTAGGAGAATAAAAGGAGGAACAATGTATCGAAAAGCATAACATCAAAGTCTAACTGACCAACTTCCCAAGATAAGTTCATGCACGGCCAGTTCATACACCAACAAAAGAGCAATATTTGACAAGACAGTCTCCGGAATATAAATGAAATTTTCATAGACAAATTATTTTGCTGACATCGTTAGTTTTTTTTTTTTTTCACCCACCACATGTATCCTAAAAGAAAGAACTGAAGATATAATGATGTTCTATTGAACCATTGCTCTTCGCATGCTCTTCTTTAGGCAAAGTAGTATACTTTTCACCATATAACACCTACAGGCTTCAAGCTATGAAGCCTTAGTTTAGTTGCATTGCAATTTACAACTCATAAAAAGATTCATGGCATTCAAATATAGCAATAGATCCTATAACCACTATCACCAACACCATCTACCCCACTCCCACTGACAACAAGAAAACAAGGGAGGGAAAGAAGTAAAGCTCACGTTTACTGAGACAGGTTTGAATAATACTGCATTTACTACACACAAATGCATCACCATGAAGCTCGCTCCTTTTTGACTCTAACTGCAAACAAAAGAAGAAAAATCTGAAAAATGAACATAAGATCAAATTATCATAAATAAATAGTTTATAAGATCATCACGATTAGTACTCACTGCTTGGAATGAAGCTGTCGATGTCTTGATCGAGGAAACTTTATAATTATATGAGGCAACATATTCAGAAATATAATCAATAAGTACCGTAAATAAATAAAGAAACTGAAAAACATTGTCAAAAAATGAAAGAACGGAAATGCATCACCTCTACTGGGACTAAGAAATGTGAGATTGAGCCATGAGCAAGGTGATGATATCACCTTCAATTGAGCCATATTATATCTGAATAATACAATTTACATATTTAAAATCAGCCAAAAATATCAACTGCTACATGCCATCAATATTATCATGGATCATATAAACTACAATTTGAACAGTTACTAAGAGATCAAACAAGAACATAAGCATTCTTTTTTTTTTTTTCCTATAATCATTGCATGGATTATCCTGAAATGATTGAGAAAAAATTCAATTACCAATCAAATCAAACGAGTGTATATATTCAAATTAATAATGTTCTGTTGAATCAAGAAATATTTAAAATTGAGATGAATTATACTCAAATTTGGGCAATGGAGCAACAGAAATTTAGAGAGAATACAATTTTACCTTAATTATGAATAAGAACGTGTTTGAAATTGAAGCGGGATTTTTA
>CATIWM010275963.1:0-16294 GCA_949671775.1 Mallotus repandus
AAAACTAAATTTGAAGCTTCCTAACTCAAGTTATGATCAAAACAATCAGACTGAAAAACTGGATCTTAAGAATCCGAATTTTGTATTTTATAAACCCTAACTTATTTCAACAAAAATATTAAAATTACTTACCAAATAAACATCTATGACCTTTGAAGATGAAGATTAGACTCTGAAAATGATTCTACACCTTCACTTTTACTTGGTAATTCAGCTTTTTTTTTTTTATGTGATAATAATGAAGAAGAAGAATGAGGAGGAGAAGGAAGATAATCCTTCCCTCTTAAAGACACGTCTAAACCCTTCTTTTTTATTAATAATAATAATAATAATAATACTAATGATAGTCATGAAAATAACAAAACTACTTTAAGCTCTTTTATTTTTGTCATTAACCAATTTAAGCCCTTAACTTTCTAATTCTTATTATGGACTTAATATCACACGTATTACATCTATTTTTTATGACTATATGATATGCATGTTATGCAAATAAATGAAAATGTATTATGTGGCCGTTACAACCTTTGAATTTCTAGCATCCCCTGTCACCTGCTTATTGCTTTTTCGGTCATCTGGTTTCGGCCTTCTACTGGTTGGTTTAAGTTAAATTCTGATGGTGCCGCTTTTAGTGCACCAGGTAGAGTAGCTGCTAGTGGCATTCTTCATGACAATAACGGTTCAACTGTTGCTTCTTTCGCTGCTCCGGTGGGTGTTTATTATGCGTTTGGGACTGAGCTTCTAGCCATTGTGATTGCAGTGGATAAATCTTCTGAGCTTCGGCTGTGTCTGGTATAGATAGAGTCAGACTCCATTTTTGTGGTCATGCTAATTCAATTTCGAAGCCTTGTTGTTCCGTGGCGTATTCGTGATGCCTGGGATTGTTGTCTTTCGTAGCTTCGTTCCATGCAAATTCATGTGAGCCACATCTATCAGGAAGGTAATAAAGTTGCGGACAAGCTTGCTTCCTTGGGTCTTCATCTTCAACAGTGTCAATGGTCGGCTACTTATCCACCTTGTTGTCAGCAGTTTATGGTCAATGACGTTATTAGTTTGGAGTCTTTTCGATTTCATTAGTGGTTTATTCCTGTTTTTATTTCCCTTTTTGGGTTGTATTGAACTCTTTTGTAGCTTCTTTTTATTCTTTAGTAAAGGGTTGCTTCTAAGCAGGTGATGTAGGTGCTAAGGGTGTGCCAACCTAGTTGGATACCCCGGTGCACTTCTGATGCTTAAAGCTCCAATCTTCATAAAAAAAAAAATAAGGAAGCATCATGCCTTTTATATTTTTGTTACTTTAATAATAATTTTATTTTATTTATTTTAATTTTTATCTTTTATTTATTTTATATTAAATAATTTTATAAACTATTAATTAATTTATAGTTTTTAATTTTATTGAAATTTAATAAAAAAAACTATATTTTTTTCTATAAAAAATTTTATATTGTTGATATTAATGTGAACAGTTAATAATTTTTTTAATAATATTTTATGGTGGACACATATTGAATTTCTCATAACATAATTATAACACATATTAACTAATTTTATATTGTACGTTTTATTTATAATTTATTAATTGGTAGGGAAGAGAAATTTGCAATTTATGGTATAGATAAAATAATTTTGATATTATTAAAGTACCACGAATCAGTTATATATATATATAACATAATAATGAATATATAAATAAATAGAAATTCATTTTTTTCAGTTCTATATTCGTTAGTGAAATAGTTTTATAATTTTTATTTTATTAAAATAATTTAATTAATATATTGAATTTATTTTATACAGTTTGTAGTTATATCTTATTAAAATTCTTTAATTAATATTTTCTAATTTATTTATATTCTAAAAATATTAAATAAAATGTATTTTAATTTACAGTCCGTGTATCACGCAGATGCACGACTAGTTTAAATTATAGATTAGAGAGTGAATTTGGCTATCTACATGTAAAGAGCCAAAATTCACTTTCTATACAAAGGTTAATTAATACATGTCTATTTTCCATACATATTCTTATTTTCTATCTATTGACTTCTTTTCTTATAAAGAGTACATTGTATAGAAGAAAGAGGACGTAAAAAAATTAAAATTAAATGCTTTCAGGATAAAACAAAATAAAGAGTGAAAAATAGTGAGTGTGTTGAATTTAAATAAAAATGTTTGCTCCTTAAATTTTAAGATACTCTTTATTACCTAAAATATGCTCTTTATTTTAAAGAGCACCATTGGAAATGCTTTTACAATTTGTCATGTCCTTAAAAAAATGACCACTAAATCACTCATAACATTTTCTAAATTCTTTTAATCAATTTTGCTGCTAAGAATCAATTCTCCATGAACGGTGGTGATCAGTTTCAGTGTGCTACTAGCCTCCTTTAGATGATTTAGATTTTTTTGGGTGGTCTATATATGGTTGTTTGGTTTCATTTGCTGCTATTATCAACGTGGTCTTGTTAGAGAAGCATGATGCCAGATATCTTGCTTGATCTCCTTTGTTTGTTCTTCCAGGTGAACTTTGTTTCTTGACTTAGAATGGGGTTTCTTCGTCAACCTTTGGCATTTTGCACAAGGCTGGTTTAAAATGACTAATATTGCTTATAAACAAAAAGGTGTACATCAACCTTCCAAAATTAAATTTTTGAGGTGGGAAATGAGAGAAGCCTGTGTAGCAACAAATATACCATGCTATGTTCAAATAATTGTACTTGTTTGTGGCTCCCGGTTCGGATCCACCTGCGCATAACCATTGACTGAATCAGTAGAAGGGATAAACCAACAAGTTGATAACTACCATTCTACACTTGAGGACCGGGGAGATGTCTTGGCTTTAAGTATCTTCTTCACAGCACGAAGAGACATTTAGGTTGTGGGACCTGTTACGTAATAGTCCATAAAAATATTTTAAAAGAGGATCGATGATACATATTGCCTGCAAAACGATAATTTCTTGTTTTACAATTTTTCTCCTAAAGTTTTTTGGTGCCCTTCAAAATAAAGGAGCGAAAAAATAATTTTCACGGGTCACAATAGAACTGTTCACTGTTTACCTCGCGATATAAAACATCATCCTTTGAAAAACACTAATAACCATCATACTCCTGTCTATAAGATTAAGCTGTGTAAAAAGAAATAGCTGTCATTCTGTTTGCAGTGTAATAGTGTCACCTCTTCAATTGTGGTTGACAGTATCGGATTTATCTTTTCCATTTCATCAGGCTCCTTCACTAATGGCTAAAAATGCAGCATGCATTAAAACAGAAAATACAGCCGAGAGCACCTATCTGTTTTGCTACTCTGAAAAAGATCAAAAGATCAAAGTACAACAAGGAAGTAAACAATAAAATACAAGAAGGGTGTGATCTGTTGTGAAATTCGAGTAGCAGGAAAATACATAACCTTAATTTAGCTGCAAAAACCTAAAAGCAATTATTCCAACAACTTATGTAACATTGAGGAATAAACACATGAAGACGATCTCTTTTAAGTGGTTAATTCTACATTATTGTAGGATCAAAACAAAGAGTGATCAGGACTCTTGTGTAAATTGAGACTTTAATATTCGTTAAACATAGACTACATGATCGGGTAGCAATGCTCCCCAAAATTGAAAGCTTAAGCCGGCCCACCATGAGCAGCATTGTGATAAGTTGAAACAAGTTAGCATCCCATACTTATGTTAGAGTCGAATCATATCCAGTCCAGGAAATTTCCTATGCTCATGGTCATTTCGGTTTGAGAAACCTGAAGGCTACCTCAAAGTTTTAAAACTACTGATTCCAGAAACCTGAAGACTTCTATATGCTGAGCACTACATCTGGTCAATATATTTAAGAAAAGCCAGCTAGTTTCTGCCCTGGCTTCCTCTCTAACTATTAGGTTGCTGGTGACCACCATGTCGCTCATATCTTCCAGTGGCAACTTAGTTTCTGCCCTGGTTTGTGAAACTTCTCACTAATTGGTCAAATTATAAAATATTAGTTTCACTATCAAATAGTCACGTCTTAAACTAATCTCTGCACCAGACATGTTACTACTATCTCCAACTGCAATCAGTCACACTGAAGGATGTGCCTGCAGTCCATCAAATTTCAACCTTTTTGATTGATTACAATGCCATATGATCTCCAAGAACCCCTCCGCATCCATATTTGCTATTTTTGCATTCTTTCTAAACCCACAACCACCAGTCTATGTCGCTCCCTTTGTTTGAGTGTGCATTTGCGATGATCCTCTATTTCATCAGTAATAGAATGACCCTAATTAGGCTTCAGCCACTCCCATTTTGGTATTTCAAGGTTTCAATTATGCCATACTTAAAATATCTTCTTTATAATTTGTGTTAGTTAACAATAATAATACATATTTTTATAGGGACCAAGAATCTAGGTGGAAACCTTGTGTTCGTAGACGAACAATACAAAGCCAACCATCTACTTGTGAAGCACTTCTTTAGTTTTGCCTTTGACAAATATAAATTCATTTTCAAAATCAATCAATGATAAATCGACACATAGCACAAAAGGGTTTTCAATAATGCACCAAGCTAATACCCGATCAATTTATATATGTGCCTGAAAAATATGTCTCAATAATGGTGTCAAACTTGTAATAAAGAGTGCTTGATCTCGCTTATTCATAATGAAGTTCAAGACAGAGCAAGCATAATGAATAAGATGCTAAAATAGTCATTCACAAAAGAAAAAAAAAATACAAAAAGGAACAAACACAACTGGATAGTTTGGATATCAATCATATAAAAGATTCATAATCTAGCATGACTATGAGGTTACCAGCTTATGTGAATGCAGAAAACTAACCAAAATAGAACAGAGAACGGCAGTAACGTTACACTTGGATGCTCTTGTTTCAGTCTTAATTATGTGATGTTTTGTAAAAGGTGGGTGGAGAATCTTGTAGGAAGTAGAATTGAGAATTCACAAAAGTTGGGAGATGGCTAAGGTTGTGTCTCTGAATGCTAAATTCTTGTTTACTAATTTAATCTTCGTCTGGAGTTGATTGAAACTATCATCTGAAAGAGAACGAAGAGAGTGCAAAAATTGAAATACTTACCTAGGAGTGTGGATCAAGAGGAATGCCAGCTTCATCAAGTTATTTGGGATTAAATGCTACCAATAACTTGCTGCCTATCATTCTCGACCTGGGCTGCAACCCGCTCACTTTCACTCGTACCAAATCTGTCAATTTAAAAACAAAACAAAATCCCAACATGGCCATATTGCAGCGAGAAATGAAACTAACACACACAAGCACCAGAAGGGAAATAAAGTCAGCATCAATCAATATATTGGCCTCAAATCCTTAGACATACAAGTTGGAAAAGAAATCAAGAGAGATGGCTAAATTGGCAAATCAAATTTACAGAATCTCATACGTTACTCAATTAATCGCAGATGTAAATACTGCCAAGCCCTTTTTCAGTCAACAGGCTTTCTGTGAATGAAAATCAGATTTCGGTAACCGCTGAAATGAGCACTCTACTCTTACTCTTTAGTTTCTTCCACAAGAATAAATTACACCACCGACTCAAAGATTACCCTATCATGAAGGAAAATCAAGATAGTTCTGATAATTAAAGAATTGTAAAAACAAACATTTTCGAGGCGAATACAAAAGTTAGATTATATATACACACGGATTGAAGCCGTTGGCCCATTCTAACTCACATGCATGGTGGTGATGGGATTTTTCTATATCTGCTGCACTGTAACACAAGTAATTAATCAACTAGGTCAAAAGATCATAATGGACAAATAGTTGAAAAGGTAATGCGCATCCATGTTCAGATCAAGAATGCATAATTGCCAATGAGCATCTAACATAAAAACATCAATGACATGATATATATAATTGCACGTGAGCATCAACTTAAAATCATCAATGACATGATATATAGATAACATAGTGATTGCAGGATCTCACTATATCCTTATCATCATCGTCTTAAAAACTGGGAATAACAGCATAGCATAACATAACATAACATAATCATCAGAAATAGAAGTATACCTCTTCACTGAAGTAATCGAGAATCGAGATGTAATCAAGAGTGACCCATGCACATTTTGATTTTCCATCCTCAGCAAACTAGTCGGAAAGGACCCTCCTAATAGTAAACTATTATTAATTAAGCCCATCATTTCATACAAAAATTCAGCGATCCTTCCACATTAACTAGCCGTTTTATACAATTTCCAGTCAAAAATTTGTCAGGCTATAGAACATGCAATGACGCGTAACTGCATATACATGGCATTTGACCGCATAATAAACACAGCTAAGTCTATTCCATTTCTTTAAATAATAAATTTACTTACCAATCAAAACCAATTAAATTTTAATGCCTATTATCAACATAATCAAACAAACTTAAAAAATTAAAAATTAAAAAAAAAAAAGCAATTGCATCAGATAAATTATTAATAATATCAATTTCATTTTCATATATAACAAAAAAATCAAATTTTCTTCAAATCCCTAATTTTTTCTGTTAATTTCAACATTATTTTTCTATGACTTCAATATAGAATCATAATCACGTTATTAAATTAAAAAATGCATGTCCTTTTCTTCGCTAAGACACACCTAACACTGTGACACCAGTTTAAAAAAAGAAAAAAAAAAGCACATAATCAAGTCAATTCAGGAAAAGAAAATTCTAATTGGCCTATCTCATCAAATCACCATCGCCCTTTCCCTTCCATGAAGAGGCAAAGGCATCGCCAATCCATCTGCAAAACACCATACCCCACCACCATATCTGGTGAAGTGTCCCAAAAGGATACATTCATATAAGCCACGTGACAAACTCGTGGCATCCAACAAGACCCCACGCACCACCACGGGCAAACCAGATCCATCCACTTCACTGCGAATAAAGCTGCCAGGTGCCGTAGGATATGCTATGCCATCTGCTCTTCTAGCAGGATATAATCCAGTATATCCATTTTGTATAAATCTTACGTTCTTACATTACATTATTAGCACCAAACATAACCTTAATCGGAATATTCCATGGAAAATACGGTTCCTTCAAGATTAATAAATACTTAACCACTTCTTTATCTTTTTCTTATCCAAATCTAGATTATCTTTTTCATCATTTCCATTATCCTCTTAATAGAACCCTTAATTAAAAGACTAATCAAGGGTTGTGCATAAGAACTGCACCTATCGCCAAACACGGCCTTGTTAAAACCAATTGAAAAAAGATATATATTAAAAAAAAGAAAGTTTCTGATCTGACACGTCCGTTTCGTACCTTCAAAATGATGCCTGGTTTTGTGAGAACGAAGCGAGTCACTGATCCTCTTGACGACGATGCGAAAGCTCGACTCGTTGGCTTCGGAGGCCGTGGTGGTGTTGCCGGTCAGCTTAGTTACGAAAGTAGCGGCAGCGAACACTCCGCCGATGATGATGATTCGCCTTGCTTGTCTGAACTCGTTCATGGATTTCTGGAGGTTGACGAAGGAGATACCGAAGCGCAGTCGTTTCGCTGCGACTCTGATCATGACGGAGTTGTTGATGACGATGACGACGCAATAGTTGGAGGTAATCGTACGGACTTCTTCGTTGAAGCGAAGTCAGTTTTCGTTAAGGTTAAGGAAATTGATGATCCGTACAGAAATCTGCTGTTATCGCATGTAGTGAAAGGAATGGAGATATTTTCTTTGTGGAGAACTCAGAAACCAGTGTATAGACGCAAAGTGATGTCGTTTTTGAGAGAATTAGGGCACAATGCAGCGGTCTGCAAGACGAAATGGGAGTCATCCGGCGGATTAAATGCAGGAAACTACGAGTTCATCGACGTCGCATTGTCAACTACATGTCATCAAAGCCGATACATCATCGATCTTGACTTCGCATGGCAGTTCGAGATCGCGAGGCCTGTAAATCAGTACATGAAGCTAGTGCAGAGCTTGCCTAGGGTTTTTGTTGGAAAAAGTGAGGAGCTGAAGAGGATCCTTAAAGTCATGAGTGACGCGGCTAAGAGATCGTTGAAGAGCAGAGATCTTTCGCTGCCTCCATGGAGAAAAAACCGTTACATGCAAAACAAATGGCTCGGTCCGTACCGTCGGACCTCCAATCAAATATCGGGTTGTCCGGCTGTCGTCGGATCATCTGTTACTGTAGGAGGAGGAGTGAAATGTCGTCTTGTTGGATTTGACGACGCAGTTAACGGTCGTTTGTTTGTGAGTTCAAGATAAAGATGTAAAATGTCCTAAATATATTTGTGTGTATACTTTCACAAAAATAATTTTGTTCCAAAAAAAAAAAATCACAGGAAAAAAACTCAAAATTAGGATTTTATAAATTCTTTGGTTCAGAGTTCTGTTTTTTGGTAGTTTTAACGTTATCCTTTATTATTAGAAGTAATAAAATTTAGTATGTGATATTTAAATTTTTTTTTTTAGAGAAAAATGTGATATTTAAAATTTTTTGATGATCTATTAATGTAATAAAAGAAAAATCAACACATAAATCCATCCACTAAAATAAAGTGAAAATTTGCACGTCAATTTAAAGTGGGATTTGATTGTCCATCTTTGATTATCTCTCATTTATCAAATTTTTATTGATATTTTTGTAACTAATTAAAATTAGGATTATAAACAAACTGAAACCGAATTACTTGCGCGTAGCTCGATATTTGACCCGCTAAAAGTTTGTTTGAATTTATATATTGAAACTCATTTAATAAATGAGTTGAGCTTAAACTATATATAACTCGGCTCGTGAAACTCACGAACAAATTTGAATAAAAAATCATAAGCTAACTCATAATCTTAATATTTAATAATTTAATTTTAAGTATATAATATATAAATTCTTGTTGAATGAATAAGGCAAAATCATGTGAACTAGAGGTGGAGTCAAATTGTGCAATAGTAGAACTGAATTTTGCAAATCAATCTCGTGATGCTTGTTTAAGTCAGCAAATTTTATTAGGAGGATGAGAATAACTAAGTGAAGGATGCATATAGACTTCTTCTTGCAAATCACCATTAAGAAGTACATTTTTAACATCCATTTGAAGAAGGCTCCACTGTTTGACAATTGCAATGGCTAAGAGATTTTCAAACTGATGTTAATCGAGCCACAGGATCAAGTGTCTCTTCATAGTCAATGCCATATTCTTGTGTATATTCTTTTACTATTAGGCGTGCCTTGTAGCACTTAATAGACCCATCTGAGTAAGTTTTAATCTTGTAAATCCATTTGCATCTAATTAAAGTCTTACTAGGAGGAAGATCTACTAGATCCTAAGTACAAATTTTTTCAAGAGCTTGGAGTTCTTCTATTATAGCTTGCTGCCAAAGAGGGTAAGTACTGGTCTCACGATAACTGCGAGGTTCATGTAAGGTGACAACACTAGAATAACAATGATAATCATTAAGATAAATAGGAGTTTTTCTTACTCGATTAGAACGGTGAAGAGTGAAATCAAGTACAATATCAGTAGCTGAAACAGTCTCATCAGGAGTAGGTATAGAGGTGGTAGTATTATTGAGCTCTTCAGAAGTAAGTAAATCAGAACTAGAAAATAGTTCAACAGATGAATCAAAAAATAATAAAGAAGGTGAGTGATCAATTTGATGAAATTTTGACAGGGAGGAAAACATTGTATGTTCCCAAAATGTGACATGCCGTGAGATACATAGTCTATTAGAGATAGGATCCTAACAGCAGTACCTTTTGTGTTTAATACCATAACCAAGAAAATAACATAAGTGAGCTCGAGGCTCTAATTTTAAATGCTCTTGAGAATTTAATAAGACAAAACATGCACACCCAAAAGGTTTGAACATTGAATAGTCCAGAATCTTACCATATAACCGCTTAAAAGGAGTCAAATTATTAAGAACATGACTTGGAACATGGTTGATAGTATAAACTGTAGTTAAAGTAGCTTCTTCCCAAAATTTTTCAGGACAGATGACAATGCACTAATGAATCCCTTACTACTTCATATTTTGGGGGAAGAGCCATGAGAACCAAATGAGATGGAGATGATCTTCACTGATTTTAGCTTAAGCTAATTGATTCCAAATAGGTTGCACTTGGGCAAGAAAATCATTCACTGATTGCCTTGGTTCTTGTTTAAAGGTATGTAGAGTGGTCCACAATTGATAATACTGAGCAAGACCAGTGGCTTTGAATCGATTAGCTAAAAAATCTCATATTTCTTTAGCAGTGTCAAAATTAGCAAATTGAATATGAATGGAGAGAATAAAGGTGTTACGAAACCATGTGATAATCTGGTATTTTTGCCATCCTAATCTTCAAGTTGTTCAGCGGCTTTAGCACCAGGTTCATCTTTTTCTTGCACAAGTTTAACAATAACTAGTAATTACAAGCCAAATTTTAAGCCCAATTAAGAAACTTTTCATACTTTGGACCCAAAGATTATAGTTTGATCTAGTCATAATAGTGGTAACTGGTTTGGAGACATCAATTTTCTCCATGGCAGAATTTAAAAAAAAAGGATCCAAAAACGAGTTTGACAAAAATAAGAGAATCAGAAACAGATGAAGTAAAGGTATTGCTTTTGGATAGAAAGATAAAAAAAACTTACGCAGAACCAAGCTCTAATACCATATTATGAACAAAGAATATATTATTGAATTGTGTGTATTGTACATTACAAGAATATAGCTAAAATAGGAAAGAAACTTTACAATAGGAAGTAACCCCTACAACAAGGAAAATCTATAAAATAGGAGGAAATTAGGGAAGAGTGAAAAGTCAAAATAAGAAGATTGTCACAATCCCTATAATCAACCTAATACTCCCAATCCATGGCAATGTATAAATCACTCTTTGTCAACACAATTATTATCAATGTTATTTGTTTGTTAAAATGTGCTATTTCAAGTAAAACATCCAGCTTATGTGGATCGTGCCCGGCGCTTGGGTTGGAGCTCCCTTCGATGTTTCGTATACGAGCCTCTTCAAACACGAATTATTGTTATTTATTCAATGATCCTTATAGGACATGGTTGGCGAGAATTAATTATTAAGGATAAACAGACCGGTAAACAACAATAGCTACAGATGCAATTCTTAATCAACAAAGACAAAATGTAGTATGTGTTTATGTAGCTATAGGGCAAAAAGCATCATCTGTGGCTTAGGTAGTGACTACTTTCCGCGAAAGAGGGGCAATGGAGTACACTATTGTGGTAGCCAAAATGGTGGATTCTCCAGCTACATTATAATACCTCGCTCCTTATACAGGGACAGTGTTGGCTGAATATTTTATGTACCACGAACGACGCACTTTAATCATTTATGATGATCTCTCCAAACAAGTGCAGGCTTATCGCCAAATGTCGCTTCTATTACAAAGACCGCCTGGTTGTGAAGCTTATCCAGGAGATGTCTTTTATTTGCATTCACACCTTTTGGAAAGAGCTGTTAAATCAAATTTTTGTTTAGGTGAAGGAAGTATGACTGGTTTACCAATAGCTTAAACCCAATTAGGAGACATTTCGACTCATATTCCTATTAATGTAAATCCATTACAGATGAACATATATTCTTATTCGATGATCTATTTAATGCTAGAATCAGGCCTGCTATTAATGTTGGTATATTTCTGTTTCAAGAGTAGGGTCTGCAGCTCAAATTAAAGCTGTAAAACAAGTAGCTGGTAAGTTAAAATTGGAATTGATGCAATTCGCAGAATTAGAAGCTTTTGTGCAATTTGCTTCAAATCTCGTTAAAACTACTCAAAATCAATGGGCAAGAGGTCAACGATTACACAAGTTACTAAAACAATCCGAATCAACTCCTCTCACAGTGGAGGAACAAATAATGACTATTTATAATTGAATGAATGGATATCTTGATTGATTAGAAATTGGACAAATAAGAAAATTTCTCGTTAAGTTATGTACCTACTTAAAAATGAATAAACATCAGTTTCAAGAAATCATATCTTCGAATCAAGATTTTTTTATAAAAAAGTAAAGTAAAATTATCAAAAGAAAATTATTATCCAATCGATCCATAGTAAAAATAATAATGCAATACCTTCACATAAAAAATAAATAAAATTAAAATAAAAATATCATATGATAAAAATCTAATTATATAATATTTCATTAAAATTTTACAACCATACTCGAATTAAATGAATAATAGAATTCAATTTTTGTTTGATTTTGGCGTATAGCATCGTGAAAACATAAAATGCAACAACTTGTTAACATAAAATACAACAATTGATATTAACAGTATGTTATAATCTAAAATATTTATTCCGATTTTCATCATTTCAATTCTATTGAAGTATAAATAATCTTCATATAAGCATTAATTTCTGAACAAATAGCAATAAAGATAAGATTAAGATAATATTTTATAAGCATTATCAATTGTTTAGTTTATAAGTCTGTCACAAAATTTGTTTTTCTTATTAGAAATTAAAAGTCAACAAATAAGAACATAACAAATAGAAATTACAAGTAATCGTGATTGAGATTTAGACTAATTAATTTAACTAAGACTGTAAAATTTTAAAATTTTAAGTTTAATTTGTTTGAATTGATATATTGAGACTTTAAAAATTTCAAGTTTGAATTAAGACGTCGTCAAAAATAAAATTCATGACTTACTCCTATAAGTGGGGTTCACATTTATGGTGTTTCACATTTGTAATTAAAACTAAATATTTTTTTTACGGATACTAATAATTAACGGTTAATAAAATTTTCATTGTGAATTTTATGCAACACTCACTTATACATAAGGAAAAATATTTAGGAAAAATTACAAATTTAGTATTTTAATTTTTTTGATTTTTTTATTTGAGTGTTTGAATTTTTTTTTTATAATCAAGTATCTAAACTTTAGAAAAGTATACTAATATAGTGTCTCCGGTCGGTTTAATATTAACTGGATGCTCAGTCAAATCAAACATGATCCACTTTTATCCCAGTCATTAATCATATCGTTTGTCATATGTGTTGCATTATTTAAAGAATAAAATTACTCTTATTTAGTCACCTTTACTGTCTGCGGTGGAAATTAATGTTGAGGTTTTTTTGTCAATTTATAATCTTTAATAAGATTAATTTTGTCATTTAAATAATGCAATACATGTGGCAATGACATGACTAATAACTGAGATAAAAGTAAGTTATATATGATCTGTCTTAGCACCCAGTCAACATTAAATATGCTGAAAACACTATATTAATATGCTTTTCTAAAATTCAGACATTTAAATAGAAAAACCACAAAAATTGAGTTACAAAATTTATAATTTTTTCAAAAATTTATAAGAAATGTTTTCTCAATTTATAAGAAATGTTTTCTCAATTTATAAAGTTGTATTTTGTTTTGATGATAATAAAGTATATTAAGATACAATTTTTAAATATTTTTATTTCTATTATATATATATAACTAATTTCTTCTCTTGGATTGATTGAAAATTACATTATTAATATAAGAACATAAATATTGAAGAACGTACGTATTCTGCTACGCGGCAAAAGAAAATGAAAAAAGAAAAAAAAAACGGGTGGATGGAAGGGCGAAACGCGGCAAATGAACAATGTGTGCATAGTGAAGAGCGTTTTGGTGTGGAATCACGTGCAAAGTAAAGGGCAAAAAAGAAGATTAAAAAAAAAAAATGATCATAGGAGCAACTGATATTTTTTTTTATGATTATTTTTTAAATAAATGATTCAGGAAATGTTAATGTATAATATAGTACAGACATTAGACATCAATTATTCTTATTTTTTTTGGACGTGGCATGATGATGTGGTTAAGATTTCTGGACGTGTTGCTGGCACTGGCATTATCATATAAAAAATCTAATAAAATTTTTAACATAAAATAATAGTATTTGTTCTTTCTCTCTTCTTTTAGGAAAAAGAATTACTATTCATGCACTTTGGTTTAAACAATTGCTCTATATATATGTTAAATGTTTTATATTTATAGATAATTGGTGAATTTTTCTTTAAAAAAATCTTATAGGACAAAGATAATTGAATATCAAATTTCATCAAAATCAATCATTCATTTTATTTTTTTCTATTATATTTAGAATGAATGATATAATATTTTATTATAAAACTAAAATATTTTATTGAGAATAAAGTTCGATTTTCTACTCTTTTTATTCTTTCATTTTCAATTATCTAGATTATTTGTTAAAAAAATTTAATTTTTTTCTTTATCTACTGTATCGTGACTAATCCAACTTAATCTGACTCTGACTTATTCAATTGGATCCGAATAAGACTAACAAACGATAAAAACCTTTTAATAATTTATTTAACATTGTTATTTACATTAAAATTTAAATTTAAAATTTTGTTCAAGCAGGAATAACCTTCTACTTGTTAATCCAATGGTTGATAATATATTTTTTTTTCTTCTAAAGAAAGGTGTTCAAGATGTAATAACAAATCGCAGCTGGGGGGGAAAAAAACAAAAAAGGAAGAGGGAAGATGGGAAGAGAAAACGAGTTTGGACAGAGAAAGAAGGAGACAGCAAGGATAAGAGGCAAAGAACAATGATAACAAGGAAACTTTAATAAGTGTGGTTGGGCATGAAGTGGTCCAATGATACCTCAGTTTCTCTTCTTTTCTGTTTGGATAAAGAGAAATGTTGGATGGATAATTGGACGCCTTGAGACTTGAGAGTTCAGTCTCTTCATTGCAAAAATGGTAGGGACATTATTGACATGGACCTAAATGTTCGGACAAAACCTCACTTCGCCCTTCAACTTTCCATTTTCATTACCGTCAGCTTCTATTTGATTTGTATAGGTTTTTAACTTAAATGTCACTTCCTATAATGATGGAAATTTAATCCTCAAATTTTTAATGCCAATCTTAGATGCTACCATTTCATATTTTTTAAGAAATATACTTATAGCTCGACATTATTGTCTTGATGGTCAGATGTCATGCAACATCCAATTTAATCCGGCCGTGATTTAATCTCCTCCTTTCTAAATAGTGGCTATATATATGTGTGTGTTAATTTTTTCTCTAATTATTCCACGAAAACCATATTTGCCCTTTTATTATCTTAAAACCAATTTGACCACTAAATTTTTTAATAAAGGTCAAATTAAACCTTATAATTACACTTACCCATTATTGTTTGATAATAAATAAAAGACCCCTAAACATTTACAAATACCTCTCTAATATTTTGCTTAGTTAACAAGATAGTCCTTATTTTAGGAAAAAAAAATATTTTTAACAAAACTAAAAATTTTCAATTATATTCAAAACCTGAATTTTTTTATACCATATAAATTTAATTATTTTACAATAGTTTTTAATAATTTTAAAATACATACATACATACATACATACATACATATATATTATAATTTATTATGACAAGAAAATAATTTATTCTTAATTTAATCTTAGTTTATTATTATGTTTTTTCGTTACTTTAAAGTGAAAAGTTTTAAAAGTTAATAATTCATATCCATATTAAATTATACATTTATTTCTTCTAAAATATAAATAGATTTGAGTGTTATTATAATTTAAAAATTAAATATAATTGTGGACACCCGGTTCGGTCGGCCCATAATAGGGGATGAACTATGGTTTTTCAGTTTGATTGGCCCACAATGGAAACTCAATGATGAAGGCTCAAAATTTAAATGCAAGAGAAGTCTGAAAATCCTTCTTGAATAGGCCTAAAATCATTTTAGAACTCAGAACTAAGCCTAAGCCCACAACCTAACATCCAAGCCCAACCCAAGGACCGAAGAGGCGTCGCCTCTTCAGCAGAAGGCGATTGCCTCCTGGATAGGAAGGTCAACAAGCAATCGGCTCCTCGAAGAGGCGATCGCCTCTTTGATTACCCACTTGCTGCTGCATTAAATGCAACATGGCAATTACAGTAAGAGGGTGGCCCCACCTGATCTTGCTCTGCAACAATTACGTGGGAAATGAGATTTTTGAGAAAAAAAAGAGAGGCTAGGGGAAAGGTGATGATGGGAAATAGAGTAGGGTGGTGGGTGGTGTCTTGGGAGTTTAAAAAGGAGAAGGAGGAAAGAAGAAGGGGAGGAGCAATTTTTGAAAAAAGAAAAAGCTTAGCAAGGACGAGAGCTGAAAATCCAGAGAAAAAAAAGAGGAGAAAGGTTCTTAAAGAAGGGAGGGGATCCTTCTTGGAGAAGGAGGGGCTTTGTGCTAGGAAAAGACTTGTTCTTAAAAGAGAAGTAGGAACTCTTGCATTTGAAGGAAGTTTTAATCTACAATTAGCTTTTGAG
>CATIWM010275965.1:0-10717 GCA_949671775.1 Mallotus repandus
TATTGTTCCAAATCAGATTATGAGCTGGTTATGGTTAATCTTGAAGGTCATTATCTTTGATCCCTTGATTTCTTGTTCTTGATATAATTTAAAAGTTAAGAATTTGTTGAATTCCTGTGAAATCAATTCTAAAAATGTGATTGTTTGGAATAAATGACAATGATAACAGAATAATTCTTAGGCAGAAAATTTATTTGTTTGAGCAAACTCTAAAACTATGTCAAAAGTGTAGCTAATATAATTTGAGAAATGGATATAAACGGTGTTGAATTTGGGTGTGGAATTTGGCAGTGTTTAAGATGCAGATTGTTGGTGCAGCAGAAGAGGTAGCGTCTCTTCTCCTACAAGCAAACACTTGATCCTTTAGGCGCAGGAAGGGCTACTTGAGCAATCACTTGATCGAACAGAGAATCGCCTCTATTTGTTGAGCAGAGCTCAAACTTCAAAATTTATAAACATATTTAACTTTAAACCAAAGCCATAAGACGAATCTGAGACTAATAGAAAAATTTAAGTTTTTAAGTGTTGTACCACTTGGGTAGTCTACACACGCACATGAGCATACATAAGCATGTTATATATTCTTTTGGGCCTAAATCATCTTATTGTATAATTATAGTTATATATACACAAACATGTGAATTTCTAGCTAGCGGGTTTGCCTTTTTAAATCATAATTATATATATATATGAATATTTATACACATCTATATCTACGTTTCAGAGTTTCCTTATGATTTAAAGGAATTTTAAAATATAATAATAATATAGTATAAATGTAGGATCATTTAAGCTTTTTCTTTTCAATTTTTTCTTAACAGGAAACAGTAGTTTGATAACTGGGATTTGATTAATTATACAGATGGCTGCCATGTGTGATGTATCAGCAACAAAAACTGTAATAATTTAAGGGTTCAAACTAGTGTGGGGTGCCGGTTTTGCATGGTTTCTCCTTGGTGAAAGGTGGGGCACTGCTGGCTAGATTGGGGCCACTCTAATGCTCGGTAATTAAACTTCTATCTTCCAATCTTAATTCATTTTTAGTTCCTGTTTTTATTGTATTGGTGTTGCAGTTTATTTCCCTTAAAAATAAAAAAAGAATTTGAATTTATTTCCATTTTAATTTTATAAATTTGATTTAGTTTCATATAAATCAAAGAAATTTTAATGAATGATTTACTTACAACATTATGCTAGTCTAATACAACCATCTAAGGACAAGTGTATTAGCTAGAAGAGAGAAGGATAATTTACAACCATGCTAGTCCAATACAACCATCCAAGGATAATTTATTAGCTTTCAATTGAATGAATGTTTAAGTGATTGAAGGAGGTTATTTGAGGTTATAAATGCATCTTCTACCTCAGTTTGGAGGCAAGAAACATTATCAAACTGATTTTTCTCACTGTCATATAGCTTAATTAGTTCTTGAGTGGAAGGGCCTTAATAGATAAAACCCTCGATTTAAGTAAGCATTGATACATTGCGAATGTATTTCTTTACACCTTTAACAAAATGACAACATTCAATTGATAGCTTCTAGAAAGCAATAAATGTGGATTCTAACACCTTTAGCATTCCTTAAGGATCAAGTGGATTCATAGACTCAAGAATATCCAAAAGAGCTTGCCCAAATGTCTTTAAGATTGAAGCATAAATAGAAGTGTCTATTTTCACCTTTATGTATAGGACCAACTAGTTTATTTGTTCCAAAGCAGTAATAAAGTGTCATTATTGCGGTTATAATTTATATTTTCATTTATGAATTTTATTTTTTTTCTTGTTATTCTCTCAATTTGTTGACCTGTTTTCTTTCAATGTCAAATTATAGGGTTTTAACCTCCCTTCCAAAACCTAACATAAGCTGTTGTTGAAATTGTGTTTTCTACTCTCTTCTCTCTTCCTCTACTCTGCATTCAATTTAGAGCTTGAAATTATTAAGTTATTTATTTATCTATTTATTTTCTTGATTGATTATTTGATTTTTTTTTTTATGTTATTGTTACTAGTTTAAGTGTTTAGCTTTCGATAAATAGTTGTATGCATGAATTATTGTTTAAGTTTGTGCTACATGGACTGAAAATTAAACTACAATATTGTATTAATGGCCAATTTATTAGTTATAATTTGAGGTTATGAAATCAAGTTAGGTATGTATGACCTAATTTCAAAATTAGGTTACATTAGAAGTTTTGTAATTGTGATAATATTGGAGCATTTCTTTATATTGCTTACCTCTCCCATGTTCTTCCTCTTATATAGGTATTTGTTGAGAAGGATGTTAAGAACAACGTAGTATTTGTTTCGATGGAAATTATTTCTCGTTTGACAAAAAAAGGCGTTTGTTCCGCGTTGGCTCTTTGAGATGGTCTAATGGGTTGCCTTTAAAGGATACCAGTCAGCTCCAGTGTAAGGTAGATAACACAGTATCCAATTCACATATTTAATGTTGTTATGGACATTTTTCTTGGTGACCATTCTCTACTTTGCATTTAATTAGTCAAAATTTAATTGGACAAGGAGTACTGGAAAAGGTTGTGTAACAAATATTAACATTTTACTGCTACTAGCTAATTTGTTCATAAAAGTACTGGGTGTGGATAGACAATTTAGAATGAATAGTATGCCATAGTAGTCTAGTAGGCATAGTGATGCTACATGTTATGTCATACTACCATGCTTCAGATGGATATTACTCAAATACTAAGCACTTTAGCCTCACATCTATTTTTCTTTTTAGGCGAGACATGGCCCAGGATTCTATAATTGCTATGTGCTAATAAAACCTGGTGAAGTTAATGGTAAAAATGTTGCAATTTTTGAATTGTCTAAAGATGACCAAGGTCTGGCAGCAGGGTAATTTGCAGCCTTCTACTAGGGAAAATTTATCATATATGGTAGCTAAATTTATCATGTGAACTAGTACTTTTTTTTAACTATCATACTAGTTATTGCGCTAAGGTTATACTTTTCAATTGTTGCTACTGTAATGTAAGTTATTTGTATTGTTTTTACTTTCAACAATATACTGAATTAATATTTATTTTTACAATAAATGTGTACTTCTATTTATTATCATATTTTGTAACTTTTTTAATTAAATATATTACATTTAACTTTCTAAATAATTAAAATATATTAAAATATTAAAAAATTATACATTAGCAACGAAAAATTTTGTCGCTAAAAATCATGTAGAAAAATAGAAACCACCCAATTTAGCGACAGAAACAAGGAATTCGTCGCTAATATAATGACGGGAAGAAGGAAGCGACGGAAATTCATAATCCGTCGCTAATGAAATTAAAAATTGATCACTAATTTCGCGATGAATTTTTTATTTCCATCACTAAATTTATTGAGGAGCGTTTTGCCTACGAAAAATTTTCCATCACAAATTCGTCGCTGAGTGATTTAGCGATGGATTTTTTCACTTTAGCGATAGAAAATTTTGTCTCTAAATCTGCAGAATCTTGTAGTGTGGGCTTAAATCTACTATTTTATAGCAATTGAATTTGATAATTTAAGTGGGCTTAGTTCTAATTAATTTTTAAGTTTAAATGAAGTAATCCTAATTCTATTTATTTCAAAAGAATATGCTTTTATTGGTCTGGGCTAAGTCTAAAGTTAATTTTAAATTAACTAAAAGCGAACTTAAATTTAATTAACCTAAATGAGCCTAAATTAATTTCAAAGTTAAATAAACCTAATACCAATTTTAAAGTATATTATTAAGTATGTTAAACCTAACGTGGGATTGGGGCCCGAAACGAATGAAAAAACAAACAAGTCCAAACAAATCAAATAAACAAATAACATATTAAACATACATAATTGTGATTTCTAACCCTAAATTTATTTACATGTAACCTAAAATTACTTTAAAGTCGCCATTGATTTTAATTAAGGTTTACCAAATTAATCTTAATTTACTAATCATTTTTAAAGTGCAGAAAATTAAAATTTCACTATCTTCCCACTAATGGGGCTATTACAACCCACATGAATTAAAAAAAAAGGTAAATAAAAATGAAAATAAATACAAACCCAATAAATAAAAAAACAAATAAAAAAAACACAAAAGAAGAAAACACAAAATAATAAAAATAAATAAAACTTAAAATGAAATAACTACAGAATTAAAATCTATGGTATTCCATGGATCTTCACAGGTGTTTTGTCAACTTCATCTTCTCCATAATGCTCATCTCCATAGTCAGGAAAAGAAAACAATAAAAAAGTTATTAGAAGAACCAAATAAAGAAAATAAAAATAAAATAAAACAAAGAAGAAGAAGGTTTAAAATGAAATAAAATTAAAGAAAACAAAACAAAGAAGAAGGAGTGGGGTGTAATGCAGATGTCGTTTGATTACTCCTTAGAGTGGATTTAATCACCGTCTTGGTATAGAATCGGTAGAATTTTTGTTTCTCTTTTCAAGGCTTTTTGCGTTTTTAAAAGAACATAAAGAGTTTTTTTTTTTTTTGCAAAGCTTCTATGAGTTCAATTTTTTTTTTTTTTTTGCGTTCTCAAATCCTCCTCCCCTGAAACCTTCCTTCCCCTTTTTAACTTAAACCCAAAAAATCCTATGGGTTGTTAACAGGAAAGATAATTTCCTCCTCGTTATCTTTAAAGCTCATTGCATAAAAACAACCTCATTTAAAATTCAAAACAAACGGAGAGATAATAAAAAATATCAATTAGACTTCATTTATCTCTCTTTTTTTTTAAATTAATTTTTGACCAATTAGAATTTAAAGAAATAATTTTAAAAATCAAAAATTGAGTGACAAAGTCTGGTCGGAGGTGTGCAATTTCGACCGAAATTATGCATTCCCGATCGGAATATGTAATTCCGATTGGAATTACATAATTCTGATCCAGAATTTACACTTCAGCCCACTTTTTCAACTTCCTTTATTTAAAAATTGACCCACAAAAGTAATTGAAAATGTAGCAATTGAGTCCTTTAAATCCTTGCAATTTAGCCCTGAAATTCAAAATTCAAAATTCTAAGGATCTATTTATAATGAATTATCATATTATCGGATCCTCTGTTGCAACTGCACTGCTATCCTGAAATTGGGTGCTTACACATGGCATGTTCAGAAACGTTTTAGTGGAGAAAAGTGTAAAGAGGAATGGTTGATTGGATGGGAGCCACCTCCGGAGGGTTACTTAAAGCTCAATATTGTTGGATGTTCGAAAGGCAATCCAGGACCAGCTGGTGGAGGAGGTTTGTTTCAGAATCATCTGGGTGGGCTAATTTATGGTTACTCAGTGAATATTGCAGTGTGTACAGCCATAGAAGCTGAACTATGGGCGGTAATGCAAGGTTTGCTAATGGCCAAGAACAACAGCAATGTGTGAGTGAGGGTCGAGATGGATTCAATGTTGACAGTGCAGTGGTTAACATTGGAGACAGCTTATGAAGGCAATTTTTCGAATATGGTGTTTGCTTGTAGAAAGCTTATGCAGGAAGTTGGGGTGAATCAGATCAATCACATATATCGCGAAGGGAACAAGGTTGCTGACTGGATTGCTACAGCTGCACTTCGGCATGCCAAGGATACTCAGGAGTTCTTTATGCCATCACCAGAGTTAAATAAGATCATTCACGCGAATAAGGTGGGGATTGCATGGCCACGGTTTGTTTATGTGTAATTTGGTTAGTTTTTTTTTTTTTATGGGCTTTGTCCCTCCTACTGATAAAAAAAAAAAAACTCAAATTGATTATCCATAATTCTCATTTATATATATATATATATATATATATATATATATATATATATGGTGTAAATATGTAGTCTTCTTATACTAATAGTTTACCAATATAAATATTATTTTTCATATAATATGACTACTTTTTAAATCAATAAATAGATTAAAAACTTTGCACAATTTTTTACTATTTTTAGTTCAATTCCATTAAAATTTTACTTTTATTTCCAAAATATAATTCAATTTCAAATATCATTTTTATCAGTGTTTTGTCAAATGAATTATGGAATTCATTTGAAATGAATTATGGAATTCATTTAAAATGAATTCTATATTTTTTATATTGAATTTAGTATAAATCTAAAATTCAAGTTAAATTTTTATTTTGGTCAAAAAATACCCCTTTAGATAGAAAGATATCTTTTAAAATAAAAATATTGAGAGAAATTTTAGTTATTTTAAAAATCTAGACTTAAAAGTTGTAAAATTCATTTAGAAAATTTCAACCATTTTATTAGAATTTGATATAATTATAATCAAATTTACAAATTTAAAAAATTGCAATTGCATATATTCATTTAAATTAATTAAAATTTATTTGTATCAAACACATTTTTATTGTATACTAGTTTTTTTCTTACGTGCGTTGTGCATGATTTATATTATTATTAAATAAATATATTTATAATATTAATTTAAAAAGTAAAATTACTGAAAAATAATGATAAATATAAAATGATTAAACAAATAATAAAATAAACAAAAATAATTGTGAAAAAATAAAATCTTTATTTCAACATTTTTTTTTGCTTCTATTATTATTCAATACAAATATATATTAATTATTGATCACAATGTAAATAAATTAAAATAAAAAAATAAAATAAATATAAAATATGAAAGAACAAACTTTTTTCTCGTAATTATTTCTGAGTTACAATATTGCATTTATGAATATAAAACAGAAAGTAAATATATATTAAAATTTTCAGTTTTAATATTTAGAGTGAATTTTATAGTTATCTATTAAATGTTTTCGAATAGTAAGTTTCCAATGACATATAATTAAATTACACACATATATATATTTAAATTTTTTAGCCGACAAAAAATAGATACAATACTTAATAATAACAAAATAAAAAAAAAAGAAAACAAACTAAATATAAAAATACAAAAATTTGGTTTGCTAGTAATATGTTTCATTTAAAAATCAAATTGGGTAATACTTATTATCTAATTTTTAATTTTATAACTAAATAATATTTTTTGATAAAATAACTAAATAATATTAATAAAAAGAAAAGTAATTCATAAACAAAGTTTTAATCATAACAAAAATTTTCAATTTTGTAACTCAATTATTTTATTAGTTACCTATATATGTAACATGTTTATATATAAAATTTGTTCATAAATTAAGTTACTTTACTAATTATTTACAAATTTAAAATTTAAAATATCTTTTCAATATAAAATAAGAGTTTGCTGTCAGTATTAGTATAAATTAAACTACTTTGTTTATTATTTATATAGAAATTTGAAATACATATTTAACTTAAAATAGAAGTTTATTTTTTTCAATCTAATTTTTTTCATATGTAATAGATGTTTAAAATAGTATAACTACTTTTATTTCAACTTTTAAAATAAAATATTTTTATTAAAATATTACCTCATATATTGTATAAATTTATAGATAATATAGATATATAAACATTTATTTTTTGTCCAAAAAATTCACCTCTCTAATTGATAACTCGTGTTATTACTTTTGATTTCCCATCAAGCAATATTCGATATTTTTTTATCCCAATTAGCTCGTGCATAAGATTAAAATGGAGAATATAAGACAAATAAAAGATTTAAATACCAAGATAAAATTCAATACAAGAGATTAGTCATAATTTATATGCATTTTTATTTTTATCACTTTATAATATATAGTATATATTTGACTTTATAATATATAGTATATATTTTAAATACAAAATAAAACTATCTTCATTAATTTCATAATTTATTAAAATTAAATTAATACTATTTTTGTTAATATATAAAAGATGTATATCATTTTTTATTCAATTTTTTCTTCCTTTATTCATACTTTTATATATATAGTATAGATTATGATTTAAAGTTTATTGTTTAAAATAATAATATTTTCTTAGTCACTCACATGTAAAATATATATCTATACAATGTATAAATCTTATGAAATAAATTATTCTTATTTACTAATTAATAAAATTTTTAATTTGTATAGTTTTATAATATTCTAATTGCTTTTGTATGTATTAGAATTTGTGTACAATTATAGAAATTAAACTAATAATAAAATTATTAATTTTAACTATTATTTAGGATTCATATATGAAAATGCCCTAGAGGGAGTGAATAGGGCTATCGAACAAAAATCAAAACTTAAAAACAAATAAACAAAAATGAAAGAATGTTGAAAAGGAAGAATGATGAACACAATAATTTAAAGAGTTCGGATTCTCAACAATCCTACGTCTCCACCTAAGTTATCCCCAAGTTAGGATTTTGAATCACCACAATCTATTCCCCTAGATTGATTTTTACAACTTGAGTTTTAAGCTCAACTCAAACCTTACAACTTGAGTTTTCAAGGCTTACTCAAAAACCAATTCACAGGTGTTTTCTAAAACCAAATTCCTAAGTGTTTTAATGGCTAAACACTTAAACCAATTCCTTTAGAATAGAATCTCACATCCCTTTTTCTAA
Source organism: Mallotus repandus (assembly GCA_949671775.1). Lineage (NCBI taxonomy): Eukaryota > Viridiplantae > Streptophyta > Magnoliopsida > Malpighiales > Euphorbiaceae > Mallotus > Mallotus repandus. The sequence goes on from CATIWM010275965.1 coordinate 8,470, forward strand.
ACCCAGAAAATAGAAGAATAAAAATTTCTATTCTAACACTCACCAAACTCTCACAAGATTTTACTAAATACAAGAATGAATTAAAGAGAATTTTGAGCTTTAATTGAATGCTTGAGAATGTATAAATGAAAAATAAGTTTCTTAACCTCTAAATGATCTTCAGAGGTTATATTTATAGTTGAGCAATTCAATCATAGTTGTTGGAAATAATAATATTGTGTCCAATAAATTCAAACATCATTTGAATAAAATTTGGACTTTTAGCCTGCATTTTCTCTTGTCCCGGTCGTGATCATACTGATCCCGGTCGGGATATTCAAAAATATATCCGTTATAGCCGTTATGTTTGAAGTCAACATTGATCCCGATCATGACTGTCTTGATCCCAGTCGAGATAACACTGGTCCTGGTCGGGACATTGGCCCAAGATATGTTCTGGATGATTTCTTCAATTTGATGCAATTTTTGTCCCAGTCGGTACTTGCATGGTCCCGGTCGAGATCATGACTTCTTAACATTGAATACGATCCAATAAGCCTTAGCTTTCTTTATAAAAGTTGTAGGATTTGTCTTATATTTCCATAGCACTTTGAATCACTTCAATTGGACATCTGTAGCTCAAGATATTGTTCAAATACTAAGAGCTGCTCATATTGAAATGAAAACTGCATATGCTGATTTAACTAAAGATTTACAGACCCAAATGAATTCATATTTTGACAAGTAAGATCAATTTGGAAACCTTCTGATGTCTACTTCAAATTTTAAGAAGATAACTTTCTCATTTTAAAAGTCTAAGACTTCCAAAAATTTCCTGGAATCCCGAAGGTCGATTTAGCCCAAAAGCACGCTTAACTTCATTTTTATTTTCATGATAGTCCCAGCTTATACACACTTAAACAAACATGTTAAATGCTCAAAATCAATTTTGTTAAGATCCAAATCAAGATTGATTATTGCTAAGGTCAACAATCTCCCCCTTTTTGATTTTGACAAACTTATTTTGAGTTTGAGAGAATAATATAAAGTGAAGTGTATGATAATTTGAATCAATTTTACTCCCCCTAAAATTATGCATACCATAAAAATAATAACTATAAGGAGTAAGAAATAAAATTAATGAGAATTATATATTTTCTTATTTCTCCCCTTGTTTGGCATGATAAGAAATATAAATTTTTAAAAATTATCTTCTTTAAAAAATAAATACTTGACAAAATATTTAAGAAACATAAACATGGTATAAGACAAATTTTACTAGGATAATACATCACAAAATAGTACATATAACTTGATCATATAGAGCTTAGTTCTAAAGGAAACAAAAGACCAAGAACTAAAAAAATGAAAATCATGGAAGTTCATCTTAAAAAAAATATTTCTCCCTCTTTGTAAAAGACTAAATGAAATTATGAAAGTAAGCAAAACAAGGTCTTTTGCATGGAGAAAAAATATGATAACATGATGATTGACACATAAGTAGCCACACTTATAATGCATATAACAAATGGCAAAGAAATAAATAATAAGAAAAATTTAAGCAAACTCAAAATTTTTTCCCCTTTGTCAAAATACAAAAAGGATTAAATAAACAATAACTGAGAAAAATAAGATTGCATTAATAAAAAGATAGGAGTATGATGATTTTAAAATATCAATTATAGACAAGACATACATATACAGCCCTTGGCTCATAAACCAAAAGAAAATAGAAATAAACTAACATTAAATCGAAAATAAACTGACATTAAATGGTCTTAAATATAAACTAACAGCTCAAAGTTTCAGAAACCAAAAATATACAGAAAATATACAAAACATAAACTGATAGAAAGCACACAAAAACACAAAATTTTTTTAAAAAAATTGTTAAGATCAAAATCAAACATTTAAAAGAAATCATATTAATTACCTAAAATAATCAAGGCAATATGATAAGCACAACATGATTTCATATGAAAACAAGTCCAACCATCAATTCACTAATTTAAACAAATAATTAAGACAAACTAGAACCATCTATCATGCCAAGTTCATGCTTAATGAAGTTCAATCTTTCTTCATTGAGAGGTTTGGTGAAAATATCTGCAAGTTGATTATTTGTATCAACAAATTCAAGTGTGATATCACCAATTTGAACATGATCATGCAAGAAATGATGTCTAATGTCTATATGCTTGGTTCTAGAATGTTGAATTAGATTTTTGCTAAGGTTTATAGCACTTGTATTATCACATTTGATTGGAAT
>CATIWM010276151.1:0-45950 GCA_949671775.1 Mallotus repandus
AGGCATTGTGACCCCACCACTTTCCTGGGAATTTTATCTTGGGGTGATTTTTAGTACAATCGTTTTCACTCTAGTCACCTAGATAATAGTTATCCAGGTGAATTTATTATTGGTGGAAATTAACCCGAATTGTACAACACAATTTGGGGAAGGTGTGGAGCTAGTGACTCGAATTTCCAGTCCTTTCAATGTTTGATAGCTAAAGTCACGCAGGCATTATTAGTTGGTACAGTGTTTTAATTGTAACATTTATGTTTTAATATAAATTTGAAATATAGATCGTTTAAGTATGAATTTTATTTTTTATTTGATAAAAATTATATTTTTAACTTTACATTTATATACAAGCATTTGATTATTAGTGAATGAGTAGTCTAATAATTTTTTTTTTATAAAAGTACTATGAAATATAAAATTCTTTTGTTACTATTAACTCATAAAATTAATTTTTATCTAATTTAAAATTAAAAAAACTGTTACTAATGTGTAGAATTAAGTTTAACTTAATTTAAAACAATAATTATTTTTATTATATAATCGATGGATATTTAACTTTCTATTAATTAAAAAAAAATCAAGCCCAAACATAGCAAATGAAACCTCTCAAGCCTCCACCAAGTGACCCAATGTTTCAGGTGTTTATTGTTTTTTCTTTCTGCTCTATGGAAAATGAAGCATATGACTGGTATAGAAGGGAACGTGAGTTAGAAAGAAAAGAAGTAGCAATGCTAAGACAATTCAAAGGAATGACTTGAAATTCTCTCAAAAAAAAAAGGATGACTTGAAACATATGTTAAAAATACAATAGGGTTCATGAGTAGTACAAGTTAGGTTCTTGGACTTAGAATGCTGAAAATGGAAATTTTACTAGAACAACCAAATAGACTTTGTCCATTTCAAACTGATTTAATCAATTCAATGATGCAATTTGTTTTTATGGTAAAATATTTATACTATTAATCAAAATTTATGAATATCAATCATTTTATAGCGTCTAAAATTTAAAAATTTTCATTGGTGATGTTTGGTTTAGTAGTTAAACACTTGCGACATCTTTTAAAAGATTTGAGTTCAAAATTTTTTTCACCCATTTGAAATGGGTAAAAAAAAAATTGAACATTTTCGATCTTCTTTAGTATGTAATTAATTTAAATATGAGTAATTGAATGACAATGTTATATAAATTGTTCCAAAAGAATGTTAAATCAAAGGGCTAAAGCATTATTTCACAACATCTCTTAGTTTAAATGTCCTCTTTTTGTTGCCTAATAGTTTAAGTAATAGACATTGTAAGGTGAGATTATGGATTCGATTTTCACTCCCCCTTAACCTCCCAATTATTATAAAAAAAATCTCTTAAGTTAGATAAAATTTTTACCCATTTTAAATATAATTATAAATTAATTAAATATAAAAATGAGAATATAAAATTATTATAATAATTTTATTTGATTATTTCTTTATTAAAAGTGTATATATATATATAGTAATAATAATAATAATAGTAAAAGCAGCAATAGAAAATGATTGAGAAGTTATATATTTTTTACTTTCTTATGTTAAATAGAAAAAAAAGTGTTTTTAGTTAAATAAAAGCGAAATATTTCATATAAGGAGTCATTTGTTTCATGAAAAATAAGGGGGAGAATCGGAATCGGAACGGGTAATTCCGATTTTTAATATTTAGTTCATTAAAATGTTGTATGGAAATGTGAATGGACCCATCAATGGAAATCACTCACTTTCTTTATAAGGGTAAGGAATGATTTTTCATTTCTTATGAAATAAAGTCAAATTAATTATAAATTAGTTAAAAATTTAAATATTGTCATATAATATTAAAATTTATGAAATATAATATTCTCAAATAATAAAATAAAATATATAACTTCATAATAATATTATTTAATATATTTTTCTATATAAATAAGATTAATTATGATTCTGATTCCCTAATAAACAAACACTTTCTTAAAATTTTCATTCCATTTCCGATTCTCCTTCATTCTGATTCTGATTCCGACATATGAACCAAATGACCCCTAAAATAAAAGACATAATTTTTAATGGGAAATGAGAATAATATTTTAGATGCAATAGATCAAAGTATTTTATATGAAATAAAATATGTGTATTTAAAATAAAAATTTCTAAAAAAATTTTGAAGAAAAAAAAATTCAATAGTTTTACATGTAAAGCTTTTTGGAGTGAATGCTAGAATACAAGAAGGAACATTTGTCAAAAATTGAGCTAATGTATATATATTACTTAATTATTTTAAAATATAAATAAGAATAAATAATTCATATATATTAATTAAATAGTTTTAAAATCCAAATATAAATTAATTAAACATTTTTAAAATAAAAAATTCTCTTGTTATGAATTAATATATATTTTATTTAACTATTTTGAAATAAATAATTAGATATATTAATAAAGCAATTTTAATCAAATGAAAATTATAAATCTATATCAATATATATATTAAATGTTGAGCTCCAAAATCATTAACCCAAAATTTGACTAGTGTCTTTCTATATAATTTAGCATTTATTTCTAAAGACTTATGTGTTGTATTATCAAAATTCATAATATTATTCTAAAAAGGAATAACAAAATCTTATTTTAAAATACACATATTCTAATTTATGGAAAACACTCTAATTTTATTATATTTAAAACATTACTCTTCATTTCTATAAAAAATATGTATTTTATTCTAATTAAAACATCTCTATTTTTTAGCTACTTTCAATTTTTTTCTTTTATTTATTCAATTATTATTATTATTATTATTATTATTATTAAAAATATATATGTACTCTCAATAAAAATAAAATAAAATATTATAATAATTTTTAACTTTTCATTTTTATATTTGATTAATTTATAGTTTTAATTTAATAAAATTATTTAATTAATTATTTCAAAATATATATATTATTTGTAGTCCATCAAAATGCAGATTCATAATTAATTAATTAAATAATTTTTAGAAAATAAAAATTTATTCTCTTTTAATTTTAGTTTTATATTGTATAAGAATATCACATATCATAAATTTTATTTAATATTTTAAAATTAGCTTGTGTATATATATACATTAAAAAAATCAAAGAATGGGAAGCTAATTTCAAAATAGACGTGGGCTTTAAATGCACAAGGAAAATGAGGCCCGAGACATACTTCTGCTTCCAGAAGCAGTCTGTCTCGTCTCCGTTTCCATGTGGGCGCTTACCTTATTTATGAGAAATTTACCAAAAAATCCAAATTTTTAGACTTTTTCACTAAAATACACCCACTTTCTGCTTATTACATTTCTACCACTTTTATTTTTGTTTGTACTTTTTTTATAAAAATAAGTTCTTTCACACCTTTTTATTTTCTACCTTTATTTTTCTTCTATTTTTTTATTTTTATTTTTCTTTTCTTTTTTTTTTATTTATTTCTCTTTTTATTTCTTTATTGTGTGCTTTCCTTTTTGAAACTTTTGATTTGCTTTTACATATAATCGCTTTACTATGAAAAAATTAGTATTCTCAAAATGACGTGATACAAAACTGTCTTTTTTTAAAAATAAAAAAATAATTATGTATTTTGAGAGTTTTTTTAAAAAGAAAACATAACTTTTTTTTAGGAATAAAGATATCTTTCATTAAAAAGAAGAGTCTAAGCTCAAAACATTATATAATCAAGGAGGTGGAACATATCTGCATTCTCCTTGACCTGACAATGAACTCCCCGCCCTTGCAAGGCTATGGGCAGCTGAGTCGCATATGGACGAACAAAAGAAAATTTAACATTTTTGAAAAATTTACTAAATGAAGACAGTCAGCTATAAAAAAAAACATAACTTAAATTTTATTTTTATATTTTTTTTGTAATTTTTTATATTTAATATATTAATAGTGATATGTATTCTGATTATTTTGAAATTTGAATTAAATAAACCCTATAAAAATGATAAAAATTTTTTAATATCTATTTCTTTATATACAGTACTTAAATTCTACTTAAAAAATTTAAAATTTTTGTCATTTAAATCAAAAAATATTTATTAATACCTTCTATTTTGTAAGAAAATATATTAGAATAAATTTATATAAATTGAAAATATCAGTAAATTGCGCATTAAGTAAAAAAAATAAATGAAATGGTTTTAAATAATGAACTACGGCGTCAAAATAGACATTATGTAATTAAATGAATAACATAATTTATAAATAGTTTAATAAAATTATGAAATGCATTAAAAAATTCAGTGATAAAATTTCTACAATCATCAACTATAAGACCAATTGAAAATCTTAGAATTTCTATATTAAGAAAATTTTCAATTAATAAAAGATAATTAAATTCTAATATTATAATACACAACTTTCATTTTTTTTGCTATTACAAATTAAAATACGGAACTGAATTTTTTATTATACCTTGTGATATTTAACTATTAAGTCAAAACAACGCACAGCCCAATCAAAACTTCTATCAAAATATCTTATTATTAAAATATTAAGTCAATGTTATCATCATGGAAAAATATTGTCTTTACATATATGATGTTATGATTTTGACATGGTTAAACTTCCAAGTGGAATTTTCTCAAAAATTCAATTCAATTCAATGCTTAAAAGTGATGAGAACGAGTCCACACTAATAAAAATATAAATGCATGAAGTATGTGGATTTTTTCATTTACAAAATATATATAAATTTTTTTAACTAAGAGAGGAAGATAAAGATAGAATATTTAACCTATACAATTTTTTTTTTCAGTTAAAAATATTATATAGTTTAAATATTTAATTTTTTATCTCCCATTCTCAGTGTAAATATATATATATCTATAATCTATAATATATATAAATATACAAATAGGGGGAGGACAAGCAAAATTATAAAAAAGTATTGATTCATTATTATATAAAATTTGGATAATTTAATCATTTACTAACAAAAATTAAATTAAATTAATTAAAACATAATTCTAATTTAATTGAAAGTAAATTTCCTACTCTAATTAGGTTAACTTTTATTTTATCTCTAATAAAAATTAAATTAATTAAAATATAATTCTAATTTAATTGAAAATATATTTTCCATTCTAATTAGGTTAACTTTTATTTTTTCTTTAAAAAAATTAAATTAATTAAATTTTTAGTAGTAATTTTGTTAATAATATATATTTTTTTCTAGTTTAATTAGATCTACTTATATTGTATCTAATATAAATCAAATTAGAGTTAAAATTTAATTAATTAATCTTTATTATTTACTTATTAGCTGAAATAAAATTTTTTATTAAATTACTTTTTGAGTAAATAAAAATATTAATATTAAAAATATTGAAAAAATTTAAATAAAAATTTAGTAAAATTGTTGTAATTATAAATTTAATGCAGTTATAATATATAAATTTTTATTAAAAAAATAATTAATAATATTTTATTATCTTATGATTAGTTATGAACATAATATGTTTTATATAAATTAATTATAGAGTTGAAAAAAATATTAATTATAAAAAATATTAAAAAATATTATATAATTATTTAAATAAAAAATTTATAAAAAAGTATAGTAAAACGCGTCATGTGGTTAGTATACATTGCATTTCTTTCTTGGGGTCCCCACAACACGTCGTTTTGGACTTTGATTAATAAAATAGTGAGAATCATCGAATTCAATTTTATCTAGATGTTTGAATAAAAATAACTGAAAAGGAATTTTAGCAGTGTATGTGGATTAGCTTTTGATTTATTTTTTTAATTAAATATATCACAACTTAATGATAACTATATAATAAAATAATGCTAGGTCAATGTTCAATATAATCCTCCAATTATATATATATATATATATATATATTAAATATTGAGTTTTAAAGTCATTAAATTTAAAATTTAACAACATAATTTAATATTTACCTTTAAAAACTTATGTGTTCATTTATTAAAATTTATAATTTTTTTCTATAAAAATAAAAAAATTTATTTTAAAAAATATATATATTTTTTAAAATTAAAGTTTTCATTAGAAAAAAATCAAAATATTACAACCGCTACTTTCACTGTAACAAAACAAGCAAAAATACAAAATAATGGACCTAATCTAAACAATCTAATTCAATATACTTGAGATTACTAACTATATCGTCACTTCACTTATACAGAGAGAACATAAAAAGACCAAATCAAAATAAACACAGATCTTCAATAAGAAAATATGTCCCACTAACTAGATTGTAACTCGATTTGTCTTGTGATAGCTCTCTCAACTGCTCTTTGACCTAAAGAAAAGAAGAATAAGCCACAACAAATATAAAAGACCGAAGAAATAAACTGAGTAAGGATGCATCCTCCAATCAGCTCCTCTGCAACTGAAGCTTCATGATCCTTAGCTTTTTCTCCCTCTAATTCTTTTCATCTTCAATTTTCTTAAAAAAAAACTCCATCTTCAAACCAACTAGACCTATAAATATAAACTAAAAAATCACAAATAACTAAATAAGACCTTGAATGATTTGAGAAAAGACATCAAAGCAATGTTATTTATAAACAAAAACTAGAAAAAAGAAGAACAATGAAAGACAAATGAAGGATATGGTGTTTTTGGCCAAAAAATGGTGAAATACTACCTGCAAGCCAAACCACTTAGAAAATTCAATTAAAAAGAGAGAAAAATCTCCGATAATTTTTTCTGACTTAAGAGTACTATAGTAGAATATACATATTTTATTCCATGTAAAATATTGTAATTCAATAATATTTAAAACATTACTTTTTATTTTCAAAAAAAATGTATATCTTTTATTTTAATTAAAATATTTTTTTAACTATTTTTATTTATTATTATTACTATACATATTAAAAATAATTTTAATAAATTAAAACTTTAAATTAATTAAATATAAAAATAAAAACTTAAAAAATTATTGTAATAATTTTATTTTATTATATATATATATATTATTTATAATTTTTGTAAGGCGTGAATTAACTACTGGTTTAAATTAATTTTTTCATAGTTTTCTGCTGCTGTGGCATTAGAAGATTAGCACTGCTTGTAACGTGGCAGCTTCGTGTGCTACCGCAAGTGGCATGAAAATTATATGTTCAGTACATGTATGTTTACAAATTTACATTTCAATCTTTATCTCTCAATTGAAATATTGTATATATATTTCTTATTGTTTTTCAAAGAAATATAATGGAACCAAGTCGAGTTAATACGTTGTCAAGCTCTCTAACTTGACTCGACACTTAAATTTGAATGGGTTCTGCGGGTCATAAAAATTTACACGACCCATTTAATATGAATAACATTCATCACCTACAAAATACTGTTTCCAAAAAAAAAAGAAATTATAATAATGACTAATTTTACCCTTTAAAATCATATCCCTCAGAAGCTGATTGTGGATTAAAACTTCCTTCAAATGCAAGAATTCCTACTTCTCTTTCAAGAACAAGTCTTTTCCTAGCACAAAACACCTCCTTCTGCAAGAAGGATCCCCTCCCTTCTTTAAGAACCTTTCTCCTCTTCTTTTTTTTTTTTCTAGATTTTCAGCTCTCTTCCTTGCTAAGCTTTTTTTTTTTTTTTTTTCTGAAAATTCCTTCTCTCCTTTTTTCTTTCCTTTTTCTCCTTTTAAGCTCCTAAGACAGCACCCACCACCCTACTCTCTTTCCCATCATCACCTTTCCCCTAGCCTCTCTCTTTTCTCTCAAAAATCTCCTTTCTTACGTAATTATTGTAGAGCAAGATTAGGCAGGGCCACCCTCTTACTATAATTGCCATGTTGCATTTAATGCAGCAGCAACTAGGTAGTCAAAAAGGCGATCACCTGTTGACCTTCCTGTCTAGGAGGCGATCGCCTTCTGCCTAAGAGGCAACGCCTCTTCGGTCCCTGGGCTGGTCTTGGATGTTGGGCTATGGGCTTGGGCTTAGTTTTGGGTTCTAAAATGGTTTTAAGCCTATTCAAGAAGGATTTTCAAACTTCTCTTGCATTTAAACTTCGAGCTTTCATCATCGGGCTTCCGTTGCGGGCCGATCAAACTGAACAACCCCAGTTCGTCCCCTATCGCAGGTCGACTAAACCGGGTGTCCACAGTTTGCCCCCTTGATTTTTTAAAAAAATAGCATTTATGCATTCAAATTTTTTCAAAAAAATAACATGTATGGCACAAATAAAATACACAACAAATGACATACCTGATTCCAGAGTTTCACTCGAGAGGCGAATTCTTCAACTTTGAAACATGTTTGTGGTCCCCAGGTTTTCCTGGCCCAATGCACTATTCACCAACCATAGACTTCAGGGATTCAAACCCGAACAGTCATTTCTGCAATCGTGATCTTCAGGAACTCTATCAAGCCCGACTCGTCACTTATGGGGAACTCATGCTATCATCCTTGGGTTTTTTTGGCTCGAAAGGCAGTCCCTCTGAAATGGGAAACTCACGCCGTCATCCTCAGATTTTCCTGGCCCGAGAGGTAGTCCCTCTTAAATGGGAAACTCACATCATCATCCTTGGGTTTTCCTGGCCCGAGAGGCAGTTCCTCAATTCTGATACTTCGATAAGAGAAATTCCACAGCTTGTCCCTGGTTACAGGCTGACCAAACTGGAAAATGAATTCTTCAAAGTTCCAATACGCTACGTCATCTCGGGAACTTCGCCCAGCTAGTCACTAATTTAATAATTTTGATTTCAACTTGAATTTTTAGGACTCACCCGAAGAAATATTCCTTTCTCATTCATTGACATCTTGATTTTTTACATCATTTCCTTTTTTCTCTCACTAGATTGACTCTCATTTCCTAAAAAAAAAAATTTTTTTACTATAAAAGGAAAAAACCTATTCATTTTCTCTTTCTGTTTTTCTTTTCTTTCTTTTCTTTTCTCTTTCCCGTGCCCCCACTTTTCAAACAAGGGTCACGAGAGGACGCCGCCTCTTCCTGCGTGGGACCTCATCCCTCATTCGAATCATGCTCCATGTAGCCTCGGGTTCACGAGAGGTGATACGATTCCTCTTTTGGCTGATTTGAGGACTCACATTTGCTCCTTGGAGTCTGGAGAGGTTGGTATTCAAATCTTCTCATTTTCTTTCCTTTTTCTTCAAGCATGATTCGATCTGAACCTTCTATACCTGGGAGAGGGTCACAACGATAACCTCCCCTTGCGAGTTCGACCAGGTGGTGCGAGCATTCCTGCTCTATCTCTTCGGCACCACTCTCTTTACTGACATCGCTAGCTTACTCAATCTGATGTTCCTGATGTCCATGCGGGACTTAGATCAGGTGTCTTCATACGACTAGGGTGGTTGTGCTCTGGCATATCTATACAGGAGCATGGACGAGCTCGTACATAGAGCTAAAAGGTTTTGCGGCTTTTGGCACACCATTCTGGTAAGCTATATCTTATCCTTTCCTTCTGGTTCTTTTAGATAATTATTTTCTGGCGTTAGCTAACAATGTTTCTTTGATAGGTCTGGGCCTTGGAATTGGAGCTGGTGGTCGGAGTGATGCGTTTAGGGAATGATTTTCCGGCCTTAAACAGATGGGGTGCCAACCATGTCCTGAAGAAGCATATGACTCAAGTGCACATTCATCGGCAGCATCTGAATGCTTTGATACAAGATGTGGTACCTACAACAGGGGTAACTATATTAGTAATCTTATGAATTCAATTTACTTACCTGTTGATGCCTCTTTTGCAGATTCGAAATGACTTATAGGGGCCCGTAGATAGGTGGACTGCAGAGATGACACGGTCCAAACCCTTAGCCTAGAGGAGAGTTCTTCTTCATAGGCTAGGCTATTGAGTATAGTATCTTGGCAAGCGGGACTTTAATTGGCCTCGAGGCATTGGGGTGAGGTGTGTCCCTAAGTCTCCTCCTAAGAGCATATTCTGGACATATGAGCTGCAGGGTGAGGAGCTCAATCGGGCCATCGCTGGGATGCCGGCTGTAGACCATACTATATGAAATAAGAGCCAGTACAGGGAGTTTATCCAAACCTACCTCCTATTGACAATCCTTTTATCTAATGCCTCTACATCTCAAGTAAATATCCGATCTCCTACTTCACATTTGGAGTTATCACATTCTGACATGATTTCTCTCTTCCAGGCTGCAGCTACCCAACCTATACCCAAAGCCAAGCCACAAGCACGAGAGAGGGAGTCTCAAAGATCTTGCCTTGATCCTAGTGTAGAGGGCACTTCGGCCGCAGCTGAGTAGACGAGATCCTCTAATACCATCGGCTCACCGTTGGTTGCTAGTAACTTAGTTTATACTCCTAATCTTTTAGTCCACTATTATGTTCCTCCGAGAGAGCTATCTCGACAGTTCTTGACCCTATGTGAGAGCCTGGAGCCTGCTTGTACTCTCGAGGATGCCACCCACGTAAGTTTGGCCCTGTTTTATGCTTTGTATCATCCTTAACACATTTGTTACTATTGACACCTTATTGAAAATGCAGATTTCTTTGGCGCAAGGTCAGTACATGTATCATCTAATTGAGGCTCAAAGGGACTACCTGCTGGACATCACCCAACAATGGAAGGTAAAGAACCCCCCTACATCTATATGTATGCATGCTCACATGATTTACTAACCTTTAACTTGCTCGCATAGGATCACGATGAGATGCATCGTAAGAGGATCGTGAGCTTTGAGCGTCAGATAGAGGTGCTCCAGCTTGATGAGGATGATGACGATAAGGATGGGAGCAGGGACGGTGCCAGAGGTGAAGATGATCCTGAAGGCACGGAGTCGGATGCTTGATAGACTAGGTCTTGCTCTGATAGGTCTTGGATACTGTCATTTTGATCGTAGGGATTTTTTTGTACTTTTATCATTTTCATTTCATTTTTCCTTTACTTCAATTGGATATTTGCACAGTTATCAACTTTTTACAAATTTAAAAGCAATTGAATGTCCCTGTGTACGCAAATCTTTTTCTTTTTTCTAGACAATTGAATTTTGCATCTATAGTCAAAAGCATGCAATTTTCTATAGCTCTCACCCTTGTCTTCTGGTAGAGAGGCGATTACCTCTTAGCTTTCTGGTGGAGGGGCAATCACCCCTTGGTGATGAGGCGTCGCCTCCTTACCAATCTACAGGCCCCTTTAAAAATCTAACTCTTTTATTTTTGTAGCTCATATTCACCTTTATCCCCAACCTCCATTTTCTCTCTCTAAACCTTATCAAAAGCTCAAATCATAACTGAAAGAAGCCACAAACTACTATAATCAATCCTAAAAGGCTTAGATGGTGAATCATGGGCCAAACTAAAACCATTTCATTTGTCAAGCTTCACATCATTACATGCCAGGAGAATCAATTTCTTCTTTCTCCATGTTATAGCTTAATTCTGGGATCCTCAGTAACACATTTTTTGGTTCACCACAACAGAATTATGCCCCCTGCCGGAGGAATTTGAAGCCATACTAGGTTGTAACATGGATTCTACTTGCTAACTTACAGTCCCTAACATTGGAGTCCCGGATCCACACTCTATTCAATATCAGATGGCCCGTATGTTCAGTCTTCCACCTCAGTCTTCAGCTCAACACATTCTCATTTTCGAGATTGAGTTAGAATACTTTATGAAAGTCACCCTGGATGTAGATAGGAGAGAAGTTCATTGGCCTCGGACGATGGCCCTCTGTTTATATGCCCAATTCCTGCTTGTTTCTTTCTCTAGAACTTGTGATTCAAAAATCCTCCATGTTCTAGCTCAAGCAGAAGCAGGACTCCCTCTCATCTTGGCAGAAACTATCATTGGGCTGGACAACTTCATATTAACTGGGCGATTCTCTGCAAGTCCACTGTTATTAGAGGTTAGTCTTCTTCTCCTACCTCTATATTCTGTCATTATGTCATTTTCATATGCTATATTCATTGTTCTTGCAGATGTGGCTTTATAAAAAACTAAGACTGTTAGAATCTCTGCAAAACATTACGAGCTACAGAGCCAAGCATTGTAGAACCAGAAGGTTGCATCCCATACCAAAAGATGTCCAAGGCTGGCTGTCAACATTCCCTAATACTCTAATCCAATGGGTGTGTCCATGGTGGAGATTGCAACATGTAACCCTTAATTCTTACACTTATTGTGTTCTTGTAGCTGGCCTCCATTTCGCTACGTTCTTCAATCTTGCCCATCTCTACTGCCAGTATGGATAGAAGTAACTGATTCTGGAGGTTGTGCATGAATTCGAGCCAGGGCCTCTTACTCAGAATTTTCTGAATAACTTGGTAACTACTTGGCCACAAAGAGCCATCTAGAGGAACATAGACTATAACGGAGATCCATCCACTGATGATCAGTATAAGGCGTGGACTCAATTGCAACAAATAGAAAAAAAATGAGTTTATTAAAAATAAAAGGGTAAGAGAATTGTAGGCATCAAGTGCTCAGAATGTTCATCAAAAGAAAAGGAAACAAAATTAGGTTACAAACTAATTCATCATTTTCCTTTTTTGTTAGATATAATTTCCTTTCGTAGTTAAACAGTTCGTAATAAACACTTAACAAAATGTTTAATAGTAATTATAACAATCTGCTTCATTTAACTTAAGCACAATACGGATATACATTTTTCTTTTAACATATCTCATGTCATTAGTTGGCTTGCCCTTGCAAGTTTTTCAACTAACCATTTTTCCTCTCTCTCTCTCCTTTTGCATGTCTGTAACTTTTGCTTGGACCGCCTTTTTAAGGTTTTTAATCCAATAGGAATTTTTTTTATTCTCTTCCTTTTTCTGTCTCTAACTTTTGCCTAGACAGCCTCTCTTCGAGGTTTTCTCTGTAGCGAGACTTTTATAGAAAGTACTTCTTGAGCTTATCCAGATTGATGGGCTCTCTGAATTTATTTCCTTCCAAGTCAGATAAAGTAGCAACGCCTTTAGAGAACAACTTCACCATATAAGGGCCTTCCCAATTCCGCTTAAACTTCCCTCGAGGATCAGTCATTATCGGCCTAGTCAGCTTCAAAACCAAATCACCCTTTCTAATCTTCCTGGGGTTGATTTTTTTGTTATAGGCTCGAGCTATCCTTTTATGATACAACTGCAAATTATACATGGCCTTCATCCTCTTTTCGTCTAATAATATGAGTTGCGCCAAACGGCTCTCCACCCACTAGCATTTAGGGATTTTAGATTCTAAAAGGACCCTCAACGATTGAATCTTAACCTCTACTAGTAATACAGTTTCACACCTATACACTAAGGAGTATGGAGTGAGTCCAATTGATGTTTTAACAATGGTTTTGTATCCCCACAGTGCAAATTGTAGATAGTTGGCCCAATCCTTGTAATTCTCAAGCATTTTGGACAAGATCTTCTTCACATTCTTGTTCGCAGCTTCTATCGCACTATTCATTTATGGTCTGTATGGAGATGATATGTGATGCTCAATCTTGTATTCTTTAGCAGTGCAACCATTTCTACTCTAAATTGAACATCATTGTCAGTGACGACATGATGAGGTAATCCGTACCTATAGATTATATTTTTCTCGATACATTTTACCATCTGTTTTGAGCTGACAGTAGCGTAGGACTCAACTTCAGCCCATTTGGAGAAATAGTCGATCGCCACCACAATGTATCGATGACTGTTTGATGCTTTTGGCCTTATCTCCCCTATAATATTAATTTCCCATTCTGTAAATGGCCAAGGAGAAGTCATTCCTTGGAGCTCTATCGACGGTAGATGGCTGACATCACCATAAGCTTGACAGTTGTGGCATTTCTTTACAAACTTGACACAATTTGTTTCTATAGTCAGTCAAAAATAACCTTGACGAGCTATTTTCTTTGCCAGGACCGTTCCGTTCATATGTGGCCTGCACACCCCTCCGTACACTGCCTTCATGAGTTTCTGAGCTTTGCCTCTATCAACACATCTTAGGTGGAACCCAGTTGGCATTCTCTTCTACAACATCCCATTATAACTGATGAACTATCATGAAAACATTCTTAAAGACATTCTTTCCTTCTTATTAGCATCCTTAGGGAACTTCCCGGTTTCTAAATATTGTTGTAAGTCATAAAACTAAGGCTTCTCAGTAGCATCAACCGGCAAGACCCTTATCTCTTCGTAACAGGGGCATCGAGATTTTGCTAGAATCAGGGGCTTAACTTCCGTTCGTTCCCTACTTTCCCACATAGAAGCCAACGTAGCTAGGGCATCCGTTATTTAATTCTCTTCTCTCGATAAATGAACAAATCTGCACTGGGTGAAAGATAGTGAGATAGTAGCCAAATAATCCCAATACAAGCGCAACCTATCTTCCTTTACCTCCCACTCTTTGGAAGCTTATTTTACAACTAGCATGGAATCCCTGTATACAATGACATTTTCTGCCCATACACTGAACAATGCTTCTAAACCGAAGATACAAGCCTCATACTCAGCTTGGTTGTTTGTTACTTCGAACTCAAGTCTTTTTGCCATCAGGATCATTTCTCCTTCTAGCGTGATCAAAATTACACCAATGCCTGCTCCTCGATTATTAACTACCCTGTCAAAGTACATTTTCCATCCTTGAATTTCTATTGCCCCCAGATGCTCATTGGAAAAATCCAGTTCCTAATCTTGTTCATCGTTTATAGGGTTCTGAGCCAAAAATTTTGCTACTGCTCTTCCTTTTACTACCTTCTTCACTACGTAGTCTATGTCAAATTCCATGAGTAGAACTAGCCATCTGGCCAACTTTCTCATAAGCGATGATGTCTGCTAGAGGTACTTGGAAGGATCATGTTTGGGAATCGTCTGCACTCTATAAGATTGGAAGTATTGACGGATCTTCTTTGTTGCCCAAATTACAGCTAAACATGTCTTTTCCACCAGACTGTAGTTGGCTTTATACTGCAATAACTTCTTACTTAAGTAGTAAACTATGTGTTCAACCTTCCCTTATCCCTCCTGAGCTAACATTGCATCAATAACATCCTTCTCGATTGCTAAGTACAAGATTAAAGTTTTACCCGGCTTCATCGGTTATAATACTGGAGGATTCATCAAATAATCTTTAATAGCTTCAAAAGCTTGTTGACACTTGTCATCCCAGATCACTAGTTGATTTTTCCTTAAAAGCTTGAAAATTGGCTCGCAAATAGTAATCAACTTGGCTATGAATCTACTAATGTACTGCAACCACCCAATGAACCCTCTGACTTTTTTTTTAGCTCTCGGTGCAGACATTTCCCTAATTTCTTTGACTTTATTTGGGTCTACTTCTATCCCCTTTTGGCTGATGATGTATCCTAGCAATTTCCCAAATGTTACCCCGAAGACGTACTTCTTTGGGTTTAATCTGAGATTGTACTTCTCTGCCCTCGCTAAGAACTTATCTACATCTTTAAAGTACCATTCTCTGGTTACATACTTCACCATCATATCATCCACGTACACTTCTATCTCTTTGTTGATCATGCATCCTCTGATAAGTGGCTCCCCCATTCTTCAAACCAAATGGCATGACCGTGTAATAGTAGATGCCCCACTCAGTAGTGAAGGATGTTTTTAGCTTATCAATCATCACCATCATGATCTGGTTGTATCCTGAAAAACCATCCATTAAGGAGTACATCGTGCTCGAGGCCGCACTATCGATAAGTTTGTCAATATGTGGTAGTGGAAAGTCATCTTTTGAGCAAGCCTTATTCAAATCTCTGTAATCCACACACATCCTGACCATGCCATCTTTCTTAAGGATGAGCACTATGTTTGCTAGCCATTGAGTGTCCTCTACTACTTTTAGAAACTTTACCTTCAGCTGCTTCTCGACTTCTTCCTTGACCAAGAGAGCCCATTCTTGCCTCAACCTTCTTATATTCTGCTTAACCGATGATATGTGATTATACATAGGGATTCTGTGTTCTGTAATTTCCCTATCGATACCCGACATGTCCTCGTAGCCCCAAGTAAATACTTTCTATCTTCTTTTTAACATTCCTTTCATTTTCTCTCTCTCATCATGAGTTAAATCAGAAGCAAGCAATATATCTTTGGGGTTATCATTTGTGCCTAGATTAAATGATTCAGTTTGCATGGAATTAATGTCAAACATATGCATGAAATGATCATTACAAACAGAATAACCATTACGAAACACATTACACAAATAAGCAAAACTGGACTTCATTGCATTCATTTTAGAAAAGAAAAAGTCATTAGTTTCAAATAAAGTAGCAAGCGAAACATCAAAGTCATCATAAAAAAGATCAATGATGGAATTCAGGACATAGGTTTCAAGATCTAGCTCCTCGTCCTAACCGTTGGTGTCTTTCAACTCCGGAGTAGCAACATCCTCCTCAGGCTCTTCTTCGGCCACTATCAGCTCTTCCATAGGAACCTCTATAGGATCAACCTTCTTTATCCTATCCACATACTCAACAAAAATCTCAAACCTTGGAATTACCTCTCCTGCCATCAGAAGAGGTTCAGGAGCTCCATTATAGAGGTAATTGGTGCCTTACCTCACTAAAGTCTCCCACAGAGCCTTTTTCTTCTTATCCTTAGCCTCCTCCTCTTCTTTTTCCAGTTAATCCCAAATCTCAAATCCTTCCTCTGAATCACCATCCTCGTCATATCCCAGCCCATGCTTCAGAATCAATATTTTATGTTCCATATGTCTTGGCATGCCTTGCTGGTTCTTCCCTAGTCCAATACTAGGAAGGAAATTCATGGTGCGTCCCTAGTCCCATACCAGGAAGGAAATTCATGGTGCGCATCATATTCAGGACCTTTTCACTTATTTTAGCCTTATAAATCATACAAACCCCAAAGCTGGGGCTTATAGAAATCTCTTTGGGAGCTAGTTTCAGAGCAGCTACAACAGCCTCAGTTTCCATTGAGATAGTGACAACCTTGTTCTCATATAGGAATTTTATCTTTTGGTGAACGATGGATGGTACACCACCCAGAGGATGAATCCAGGGCCTTCCCAGCAAAATGGTGAAGGTCACGGGAATGTCAATCATATATAAATCAACCCAAGCCTCAATAGGTCCCGTCTTGACCAATGCTCTAAATGTCCCTTCAATAGGCCTTCTTGTATCATCATAAGCCTTAATAACCACCTCGGAAGGCTTCAGGTCTGCTACAGTCAATCATAACTTTGGTAGGATTTTTAGTGGGCACACATTAATGGCAGAGCCGTTGTCCACCATTACACAACAAGTCATCTTTCCCTTCACCTCAGCTTTAATGAACAAAACCTTATGGTGGTCCTTTCCTTCTAAAGGTAGGTCATCATCAGAAAACATAATGGCTCCTTGAGGAGTTTCCATTAATGAGCCAACCATTTGCTCTGGTATGCAGTCTATGGAGATCTTCCTTTGATCCAAAGCTAGAACTAGTGCTTCCCTATGATCTCTAGAATGCATGAGAAAGCAAAAATTAGCGATAAATTCTTCTTTCTTTCCCTCTTCTTTTAAACTTTTCGCCTTTTCTGGTTCAGGTTCAACGAGTGCAATCTCTTTCCCTTTCCCTTCAACCTTTCTAACCAGACGACTCTTTCTTCCTTCATCATTCTCCCACAAATCAATCTGCCCCTCGCTTTCATCATCTGAGCTCCAAATATCTAACACATGTATGGTAAGCTCTAAAGGTTTTTCATTCTGGTCTAGGTTGCTTGGCTTGGGTTTTGGTGACTCAGGAGTGGTGTTAACAAAGGAATTGAAAACTTGTTCCTCTGTCAAGCCGGTATCGATCATAAGGATGGGTGCATTTGGAGGTGGGGGAGTTCGGTAGTTTAGTAAAGGATTGTTTTATGTGTTTGGCTTTCGGGTCTCAGCAGGTCTATACCTCATTTGAGCTAACTTCCCCCTTCAACGAGTCAGGTAGTCAGTAAAAGACTTATTGAATCTCTGTTTAGTGTTCTGTAGATCTCTCAATGATACTTCCAATTAGACGTTGAGGCCATACTACTTCACAAATGCAGCACATAACTCTTTCCAGTAGGACTGGACATGTGGTTCCAAAGTGTTGTACCAACAGATCGGTGTGCCTTCTAGTGATATACGGAATTGTTTGACTATCTAAGCTTTAGTCAATTTCATAGCTTTCGTGTATGTCACATATTGCTTCAAGTGTAAATGTAGGTCCTCAGTCCCATAGTACTTTTTCATGTTGGGAAATTTAAACTTCCAAGGCAAAGGATCATCCTCTTTGTCCAGGTTTAGATCGGTGTAATCCATCGGGGCATCCATGCCCTTTTCCTTCATCATTAATTGCATCTGGGCCATGGCCTTGGTTATATTCTTGGCCCATTCAGACTATTCCACACTCTCTGTCTGGCTTAAATTCTTCCAACCTAGTGGATCAACTAGCATAGTCATGTCATCCTCTTCCCTTGCTCTTACTGGAATTTCTGCATCTAAATTAATCAGTACGGTCGGTTGCACTGCTATTTTTTAATGATTAATTTGGTTATTTCCCATATCATCTCTCTTATCATGGATTGGGTTTCATCAATCATTTCATCTTTCAACTTTGCCTTAAAAGCCTCAGGGTCAAAACAACCTGCTATTTCTGTTTCTGAATTTCTGACTAAGCGACCAGAACTAGAGCGGGTCCACACAAATGAACTTGAGGGATCTATAACTGCAAAATCATGGGTTAGAACTATGCATGACGTGTATGCATGGTATGCAGGTTCATTTTATTATCTAAAGCAAAAAGAAAATAAATATACTTAATTTACACATAATAGAGAACAAAGCACGAATGTATCAAAATGATAACCTCCACCCTTATTCCTCCCACACACGCATTCAATAGTGAGTTTCTTATTGTAGGATTATTGGCCTGGGTTTTAATTATCAACGGGGAATAACAAAATTGACGTATGCAAGAAACTCTCGAAATGATTCAAACACGTAATGAATCCTCTAAATAAATCCAAGTCCATTCTTAACGGGCCAAGAATGACATCAAGGCCTACCTTGTTAAGAACCATTCAAAATGGGCCAAAATGTGGGCATGATAGGCCCATTTCGGCAATATCCACTTAAAATGGGTTAAAAGTGGGCATGAGAGGCCCATTTTGACAAGGTTCATTTGCAACGGGCTTGAGTTTTATTTTAAGGATCCATTAATGGGCATAAAACACAAGCATTTGGGAGAATCTTAAGGAAAATTACTAAGTCACTACATGAGCTTGAGTCTTGGGTAGTAGGCTTCGGCTCCCACAACGATATACATCCATATATGTTTCCCCACTAAAGGGTCCAAGCAACGTGGATAGTACGTGTCGTGAGTGATAATAACCATATATTCCACCACCAGGTTTGAGTGAAACGTAGGCGGCAAAATAATGATTATTATCAGGCTATTAGGGACTGAAGTGCTCATTGTGTGGAAAGAGTGTAGTGAATGCAACAGGTTGTAAAATAAACAAAGGAATAATTAAAGATGATAAATCCTAAAACACTTAGAATCAGTTTCTCTATTCCCTAGTGGAGTCACCACTGTAGGCGGCGGGGTTTAGCGCGCACCCAAGTATTGGCGACCACGACACTGTGTGGGCTCAGGGCCCACTAAGAAATACAAAATAGGTCTTAAGCCTAAACAGAGATGAGTCGCCACCCAGATAAAAATTGGGACACACTTATATGACAACTGGATTCCACGGAGGTTTCCAAAAGTTGTTATCAGATAACGGATTCAGAAACTGGTATGGACGTTTGAATGCCCACCCGACTTTGCGGTCGGCCTCTATTTGTGTTTCGTGTTTTATTACCTTTAATTATTCAATTGTTTCTTTATTAAC
The DNA here is from genome assembly GCA_949671775.1 of Mallotus repandus. Taxonomy (NCBI): domain Eukaryota; kingdom Viridiplantae; phylum Streptophyta; class Magnoliopsida; order Malpighiales; family Euphorbiaceae; genus Mallotus; species Mallotus repandus. Next base: position 19,793 of record CATIWM010276151.1, read on the forward strand.
ATGCAAATTATAATTGCTTTCAATCAATTATCAAATTTTACATTAATGTCCAAGTTTGTATATTAATCTCATTTCATGCATTTAAGTCCCAACATTCATCGAAAATAATAATTTACAACCATTCATTCCAAATAAATGGGGAAAGGATTAAGGATTACAATACTTTACTTTAAATAGATAAACAAAAAATATACAAAAAAAAAACCCTAATATATGGATAATATGCAAAAAATAAACCAGAAATATATTGAAAATAAACTGTCACAAAACCTCTTAAGAACTAATTAAGGGGATTGATCTCCTATAAATGGAGAATCAGTCCAGATTCCTGCAATAAACAAAATCAATCTCCCAAAATACAAAAAAGATTCTACAAAATAAATCATGAAGTTAGTTCATAGATCAAGTTAGATAAAAATAGAAATAGACAAATATCTTAGCATTAATCTAACACAAATAGAATATAATTATGCATAGTGTATTGGAAGTATAGAGAATATAAATATTTAGAGAAATCAAGTAAAAATCATAAAAGAGCGCTTAAGGTAGGGCTGCATCGCCCTGTTAGAGTGGTGATCGCCTCTTGGTCTCAGCCAGATTCTACTGCACTTTCACATTTGCTTAACTTCTACATAAAGCAAGACAATCACAAACAAGTAGCTAAGATCCTACACAATTGCTAAGTATTCTTAGATCATTATGCTATCAAGATAATACAAAATACAAAATAATTAATAACCTGGAGAACAATAAATGAAGAGAAAAGCAACTATATATAAATCAAGAACTTGAAAACTAAACGTGGAGGTTCTCACTAATTTAATCAAGCTTGATATCCCTAACTTGGCCCTTAGAAGCTGATTGTGGATTAAAACTTCCTTAAAATGCAAGAGTTCCTACTTCTCTTTCAAGAACAAGTCTTTTCCTAGCACAAAACACCTCCTTCTCCAAGAAGGATCCCCTCCCTTCTTTAAGAATCTTTCTCCTCTTCTTTTTTTTTTCAGATTTTTGGCTCTCTTCCTTACTAAGTTTTTTTTTTTTTTTGAAAATTCGTCCTCCCTTTTTTTCTTTCCTTCTTCTCCTTTTTAAGCTCCCAAGACACCACCCACCACCTACTCTCTTTCCCATCATCACCTTTCCCCTTGTCTCTCTTTTTTCTCTCAAAAATCTCATTTCCCACGTAATTGTTACAGAGCAAGATCAGGTGGGGCCACCCTCTTACTATAATTTCCATGCTGTATTTAATGCAGCAGTAAGTGGGTAGTCAAAGAGGCGATCGCCTATTGACCTTCCTGTCCAGGAGGCGATTGCCTTCTGCCGAAGAGGCAACACCTCTTCGGTCCTCGGGCTGGGCTTGGATGTTGGGCTATGGGCTTGGGCTTAGTTCTGGGTTCTAAAATGGTTTTAAGCCTATTCAAGAAGGATTTTCAAACTTCTTTTACATTTAAACTTTGAGCTTTCATCATCGTGCTTTCGTTGCAGGCCAATCAAACTGAACAACCCCAGTTCGTCCCTTATCATGGGCAGATCGAATCGGGTGTCCACACACACACACACACATATATATATATCCACAATATGACTAGGGGTAAGAGCACTATCCAATTTTCCATTAATGTTAATGTAAATAGTGGGCAAAACACTTTCTAGTCTAGTAATTGCAATTGTAAAGGCTAGAATATCTCCCATAAATTACAACAGACACTGCTGCAACAAGAAGAGCTTACCTTAAGACATCTACTGGCTAAACTAGCTTGATAAACATACTTTCAAACTTTCCCGCTAGATGTAAAAAACTGGCTTTTTCACTAGATTTCCTTTTTCTTATAGTTCTCCAAAGAGTGTAGAATACTGCGAAGTACTTTCAAAGAGGTATAGATACTGGTGTGTGTGTGTATATATATATGTATGTATGTATGTATGTATATACACATATATGTAAATGACCATTTTATTTAAATGGATTGTGTCAGGTTAACACGATCCAAATACGACACATATAATTAAATGGATTGAAATAATTTTATGTGTTAACCTGCTACATGATTTGATTTAAATTGTGTCATAAGCTGATTGATCAGTTTCTGATACGAACCTTTTTAACCCCAACTTTAATTTGCTAATTTTACGTGTTAGGTGAATCGTGTTTGCGTATCATTAGCTATTTTGACACCTCATCCAACATGTAGGCTGGGTTGAAATAAATTCAACCAACATGTGGACAAACCATATGTAAAACTTATCATATGAGAATTTTTCAAACTATCACAACAAAAATGAATTTACTGGCCATCTATGGGCCGCCCCCACCCAATTGAATTTACTATTAACAAACAAGATAAAATCAAATACAAAAGATCCAAATATATATAGAGTCAATGGTTGGACCTATGGTTTAACCCATAGTTTAGTTCATGGTTTGACCTATGATTGAACTCATGGATTTACCCATGGTTTAGACATAGATAGAGATAGATAACTAAACTATTTTCTTTTTTATGAAACCCTAACCGTCTATAATCTTACCATGTCTTATTGCTAAATCTCTTTTCTTTAGGTAAGGTTGCATTTCATGGAGGAAATGGGATAGGGCTAGAAGGTCAAGTTAGAAAATAAATATTTGATAAACTCGCAAAAGAGTAGATTGATAAATCTACTAAAGGTCGTTTGATGAACTCTAAAGACCATAAATAGAAGAGCAAAATAGAAAAATAAAACATAAAGATAAAAAAATTAACTGTTGTCATCGACACTCAAGGGTGAGGTGTCGATGGCTGCAATATTTTGAATAAGACACGAGACTCTAGGGTTGAGAGAGGCAAGCAAAGGAAAGGAATTGATGATCTTTATATAGTAATTTATAGTTCGCATATTGGATGTATTTAGGACTAATACTAAGATTAACTCAAGAGATAAAACTTAAAATGTAACTTTTTAAAAATGCAGGGATTAAATATGTAGTTTTTAATGCTGCCCCAGCAGCAACGATCTCCTGCTATGCAGGCAGCAGAGAATTATTGTCAAGATATGATAATAATAATAATAAAAAAAGAGAGAGAGAGAGGCAGGTGCTGATCACGTGACACAAAATCTACTCCCACTGCCAACTCTATCCTTCCCAAAATGAGACAAAGCACGGCACTATTCGACTAAAATTCTGCTTGAATTTAAGAACGGTATCTAATAATCAACCTCTTGAAACAGCAAATGCTGCTTTAATTTTAATTTTGATGATGGAGCGGCAGCAGGAAGATGCGATGGTGGTGGAGGAGACGGCGGTTGCGGTGGATGATAAAATATTAGAGACGATCAAGATATGTCAACAGAGGCAAGAAGCTCCGTTAGTTACGGCAATGGAGGTCGCTAAATGCTTAGTCTCTTTAGGTATTAGTAAACTACCTAGTTTTGAGTTAGGGCAAGTTCTCGTTTCCTACCTTTGCTTCCAGAATAATCATCCTTCGCTGTGGAAGTTTCTTCAGCAAGCGCTTTCTTCTCGTCTCGTTTCTTCTCTTCATATCCTCTCTCTCCTCTCTTCCAGGTTAGTCACTCACTCGCTATAGTCTACATACTGCTGGTACTGGTCCTTTGTTTTGTTTTCTTGTTGTAATTTAATTGTTTTTGTTCCATGTTTTGTTCTGCAGAGTAATTCCTAATCGACGCTCGCAACCTGAGGCTTATAGACTTTTCCTTGAATTACTTAGTCGATTCTCTTTGTCGGTTGATCCAATTGGTGATGAAGCTTGTAAAAAGAAGTATGTCTTTTTTTCTTTTTTTAGTTTGATTTTGTTTATTTATTGTTGTTGTTGTTGTTGTTGTTGTTCATATGTATGCTTGCTGTTTTTTGAATAGCCAGGTTGTGGACTTGTGTTTTAGAGTAAAGAGAAGTGGTTTATTTGGGAATTCTACTGTGATTATATTTGATAATAAGACTGAATTGTGGAATTTTCTGAAATTTTCTATTCGGAATTCAGTTTTTGTGCTTGGAATTCAATTATTTGGCCTTGAAGCAAACAATTCATTTCCAAATAACAGAAATCATGCCAACTTTGATATGGTTTTGCAAGAATTTAATAAATTTAACTCTTGCATATGATTTATTCCAAACAAGCCCCAACAGTTTTTCTTTGGAGATCATTATAGTATGAGACCTTTCCGTCTTTTTGGTGCACTTGTCGCTGATACTGTTAATTTACCGGGCAAGATATAAAGTTTAAAGCACCATTTTCTTGTGTCAGATGAAAAAATAATCCATTTTGCATTTACTGATTTACAAGTGCCTATCATGTGTTAGTGAAGAATTTTAGAACCTTTATCAAAATTACTTGATTGTGGGGAGCCAATTTGGGGTTGTCACAGGCAAATGAAATAATATATTTTGAGACCATTGGCTGGTTGGAGGTGCTATCACCATGCTATGATGATTTAATTTAATAGGCATTAGCTAATGAGACCAGGGCACACATGCATGAGTTCATGCATTTACAAATGCCTTTTTCTTTTAAAAAAAAAAATCGCTTGTCATGTGAGTGGTCTGATTTATGAGACACTGGCAAAACTCTAGCTGAGGGTTATCTATTTTTCTCATTTAACCTTGCCCTAATAAACAACCTGGAATTCATGCTTTTCTGTTTTGTAGGATAATAAAGTCTGTTGATGTTGCTCTAAAGCTATCTCAAACTTATGGAATCCAGGGTCTGGAGCTTGGGCATGTTCTGGTGCTGTTCTTTTTTAGCATTGTTGTTGGCTTGATTGACAGCACATTCAATGACTGGGGATTACTAATGAAGTCCCCAAATGTACCAAATGGCCCATTTGGAACTGATGATAATCAGGATATGGATGTTGATGCCAGAGGGAATTATAATGTTGGAAGATATGAGCATCGTGAAATTTTAAGGAAAAATAATTCTACCTTTGCCATAGAAGTGCTGGTAAAACTAACAGAAAGTAGAAAATCCACGATTCTACTCCGCATTGTTCACTTAAACATGTATATATCATTATTCTCAAGTTAATATGCCTTATAATTTGCCTCTGCGTGAGTTTTTCTTATATCTCATGGTAGTTTGATTAGTAATGTTGCGTCTTTACTGTTGGGTTTGGTTTCCCAGGTGTCGTTTATGTTGCAAACGTGATTATATCTATGAACACATATGTATGTGTGATCCATCATCTGTATTTTATAAAATAAATTTTAACAACTATGCACCATTTATCTTTATATGGTGGTAGAGAACATCCACTGTGCATAAGGTTGTCTTTTTCTATTATTTTCCAATTCGTACATTTGTTTATGTGATGCACAATAGTTCTGTTCTTATAATTGTGGTTCCCAATTGGCATTCTGATCAACATTTTGGCAACAACTGAAATGAGAAGCTGATTTTTTTTTTCTCATATTTACTTAAATACCAATCGATAGTAGTAGGATAGAGAATAAATTGTTATCAAACTAAGGCTCAATATGTTTTGTGAAGAAATTTTTTCAATGTTTTGGGTACCTAGGAAAACTGGTAAAGGAAAATTGTCATCTGTTGTCTTGGTACATTTTTCTTAGAATTTTTGGCAAAAATAAAAAGAGTCCAAATTTGGGTAAAGTATAATTTTACTATGGAGAGAAAATACGTGTGCTGGGGGTGCTTTCTATATTACACTCTTTTGAATTATTATTTTTAATTTTTTGTAGGCCCGAAATATTCAATGGCCTACTGCAAAGGCTTTTGTCTTTTAAAGCCAATAAGTTGACATCCTCCAATATGGAATCGGCAAACCATCTCTTGGAAAGGTTGTTGGCTAATATTCAGAGAGTTTATGGTTTTGAATACCAGCTAAACCAGCGCCAGATCATTCAAATGCTTGTTGATACAAAGCCGTGCAAACCTATGGCTAATTGTAATTTAGAATCTGGGAAATCTGCTTGTTGGGTTTCCTTTGATATTTACATGGAGAATATAATGGATGGGAAGCAGCTTTATATTAGATCATCTATTGCTATACTTAGAGGTAATTGTTTCAAAGGCTTTTTTTATTTTATTTTTATTCACGCACATAAATACAACATATATTTTTTTTGTTTATGCATATATTTGCTTAAAAACTTATCTTATTTTGTAGTTTGCATGTTATAATTGCAGAAACAATTAAGACACTTCAAGTGCTTAACTGTGCAAGCTGGCAGGAAACTTTCTTAGCGCTCTGGATTTCAGCCCTTCGGCTTGTGCAACGAGTTGAGATGATCTCATGCCAACATTTCTTGCTTGGAGAACATATATCTAAATATATAAAGAATACTTATTATTTGCTTCATGGCTTTTTCTTTTCAGGAACGTGATCCTGTGGAAGGCCCTATTCCACATCTTGAGTCTCGTCTTTGTGTCCTTTTGACTATTGTTCCCTTGACAATTGCCAATATTTTGGAGGATGAGGCCAAGTTATGTTCTTCTTCTCTTCTGGGAGATGGAAAATCTGGACATGCGGAGACTAGGTTTCAAAGTCAGATGGAGGGGAATGGTCAAAGTTCAAGGAAACATGGACTTATTTCATCTCTTCAGGTTCTTGGAGACTTCTCTGGTCTCTTATGCCCTCCTGCATCTGTCATAGGTGCAGCAAACGTTGCTGTTCTAAAGGCAGCAAGTTACATTTCTAATTCCAAGAATGCAAATAATGGTTTAGGTTGTAGTAATCATATTGATCCTTCCATCAATGCAGGTAACTTGGGAATGGCGTAGTTCAGTTCTTAGTCTTGTAATTCTTGGTTATACAAACCAATGCTATGTTGATGAAGTAGTTAGTTTCCTTTTTTTACTTATGAATGTTTTACATGATACTTTTGCTCTTTGTTTATGCTTACAGGTGGTAACATGAGACATCTCATAGTAGAAGCTTGCATTGCAAGAAATTTAATTGATGCATCTGCATATTATTGGCCTGGCTATGTAACTGCTTCAGCTATCTCAATGTCAGATTTACCACCACTTCAGAAATCTCCCTGGTTAACATTTATGGAGGGATCAGCGCTGAATAGTTCTCTTGTAAATTCACTTCTCATGACTCCTGCTACAAGGTAAACCAAAAAATATCAATTTAACTTTTAAAATAGCCAAGCTGTTAATTTGATCTTCTTCATTGCTTCTGCTAAAGTTTAGCAGAGATAGAGAAGCTATATCATATTGCATTGAATGGGTCATCAGAGGAGAAATCAGCAGCTGCAAAGATTCTATGTGGTGCATCCCTAACCCGTGGATGGAATATTCAGGTAGCACATACACTTCATTGATGCTGAAATATTTCAATTTGGTTATCTCTATAGCTTCTTCTACAAGAAGTAGCTGATAGATATTGATGCTGTAATTTTTCAAATGTTTCCTAAGTCATGATTGTGATATTTGATTTGTGGAGTGTAAACTAGTTTGTAAAAAAAAGTGATGTTGATTTACTGTGGACTGGATATTGGAAAATGAATATTTCTTGATGTTATTGTCTTAAAGAGTGGCATGTTATGTGGATAAATTGTCCTAATTCAACTGAAAGTTTTGGATGTCCTCAGATTTGTACAGTTGCTTGACAAATGGAGGTAACCATTCTGAATCTTGCAAAATTAAGACATCCTATGATTTTCCTACTATTGGAATGCGTAAGAAAGTGATATTATTTTCTTTCTCAATGTAGTACAGTGGAAAAGCAAATTTTAACTCTGGTACCATCTAACATATAAATAACTTTAAAACTATGGAACAAAATAAAATGGATATGGGATAAATATGAACTGTACATTTGGTAGGATGAAGAGAATGGACAAGGATAGTTAAAGTGGCATTTCTGTTTATTCAGGATAATAACTTGTTTAGATTAACATGCATTTTGCATCAAGATTTCAAATTGAAAGCATAATCACTTCTCAAGTGTCATGTAAATTTGATTTTCGCTTTTTTACTTGTTGACTGTTAAGATTTCAGCAACCTTGTCACTACCTGAGCCTACACTAAGGGGAAAGCATCATAGGGTACAAACCTAAAAGGAAATTGATGAAACTAATTTGTAACTAGATGTCCTCTGTATAAAAAGTGTTGAGGAAGTTAGTTTTTAGTTCAGGATGGTTGTCAAAATTTTTCCAAGTACAGTAAATCAGAAAGCCAGAAGTTAGAGAAGCAAAAGAACATCTTGAATTATGTAGCTGAGATGCATTCTGTATATTGCTCGTCTATTTTTCTTGTTAACCCTGCTTAGTCTGTGAAATAGCTGGAGGATACTAGCCCTACTTCCTTTACCTAATGTTCATTCAGTTTCAGTCTAGTTAAAGCAGCTGAATCTGATAACTTTTTCCTAGAAATGATTTTGGGATCTAATAGAACTAGAAGAGTTCAATTACTTGTTTCTCAGTAAAAATTTCTTTATTATATTGCTTGTCTTTTAGGACACAAAATCTTGGTTTTACCCTTGCTTTGTATTTGAATATAATTCTTATATCTGCCCACTGAATGTTCTTTTGTCAGGAATACGTAGTGCGCCATGTGGTCAAGCTTCTTTCTCCTCCTGTTCCTTCTACACACAGCGGACAAAGGAGTCACTTGGTTGACCATGTGCATATGCTTAGTGCTATCCTCTTTGGAGCTTCATCGATTGATAATGCCCACATACTATCTTTGCATGGAGTTGTAAGTGAAATAATATGATAGTTCTCGCTGTTGTTATGACTATAAGTTGCACATCTAGACACTTCAAGATATGGAATATTTTTGTTAGTGTTGTGTTTCTTGGATAAAAAAGGAAACGTTGTCAAGTTACAAAAAAAGAAGACGCAAAACTGTTTTTACTTGCATATTTGACATTATTGTCATCTTTCATGCTAGATGATTTTCTGTTATTATGACTATATTTTCGATGTTTAGACACCTGATGATATGGAATACTTTTGTTGGTCTATGTGGCTATGTGCCTTTACTCGGTGCTATCCTCTTTGGAGCTTCATCAATTAACACTGCCCACTTTCTTTCTGTGCATGGAGTTAATATGCACAGAAAGAGGATGACTATAAGTTGGATTGCCCTTTAGACACTTGATGATATGGAATGTTTTTGTTAGTCTTGTGTTTCTTGGATAGAAAAGGAAATGTTGTCAAGTTACCAAAAAAAAAAGTGAAACCATTTTTAGTCGCATATTTGACATTATTGGCCAGCTTTCACGCTAGACTATTTTCTGTTATTATGACTATAATTTCGATGTTAGACACTTGATGAATACTTTTGTTGGTCTTTTGTTTCTTGGATAAAAGAAGAAATGTTGTCAAACTACAAAGAACAAAGACATGAAACCATTTTGAGCTGCATATTTGACATCATCGGCCAGCTTTCATTCTAGATGGTGTACTGATTTTTCTTGGGTGACTTTATCTCACATTTATTTGGTTTTTGCTAACAGCATATAAGAACTAACATCAGATGGCTATCTTATAAGTACAACTGCTTTGCAGGTTATGTACACTTCACAACACAGTATCAAATTAACACCACATTGACAATTTTTCATTTCACATAGAACTTGATTGCAGAGAAACAAAAATACAAAAAAGAAAAATTGACACATGGTAAAAAATATTATTACTGACACGTGATCATTTGATGATTTTTTTAAAAAAAAATTTTAGTCAGTTGGAATACTGCTTGAAGACAAATTTAAAAACATTACCAGTAATGGTATTAAAATGGAAACAGATGCTTTTCTGAACTTTTCCCGCAATAAATGCCCAATAACATGCCAGCATAGCCCACCGGTACTTGAAGCACAATAGGATCCACATATGAACTTTAGTTCTGGTTTGCTCCCTAGGAACTCAAAATGAACTATGTTCACATCTACCAAAAAATATTACTAAAATGACATTGAAGTAAACCTCATGATACTGAATTTTTTTGAAAGTTTATCTGCCTGTTAATGACAAATTGCACAACTAAAAAGGTGCTTTTCTGAATTTCTTTCGTCTTTGCATTGTGATAATCTCTTTATGCTGCTTTTCTGAAGCAGAATTTGTGAAGACTGAATTTTTTTGAATTAATTTACATAATAATGAATTTACTGTTTCTATTCATTCAGATTCCTGAAGTTGCTGCTTCTTTAATGCCTATTTGCGAGACGTTTGGGTCGCTCATGCCCACATCAAGTAATGTGCCTGGTACAAGTGACGAGCCTTCAGTTTACATGGTTTTTTCTCTTGCTTTTCTATTTCTTCTTCGTCTATGGAAATTCTATAGACCCTCACTTGAGCAGTGGTTGAATGGAGGAGAAGCTCTTGGAGGTGAGCTCACGTTAGAGTATCTTTTAATGTTGCGCAACAGCCGTATTGCACGACGAAATTCTGCTGCTTTGGGTGAAATCAACAGTGATTCTATCCAGACTGAATCCACTTCAGATAAGCCTATATATATCGACTTCTATCCTAAATTACGAGCTTGGTATTGTCAAAACAAGTCGTGTGTAGCTTCTACACTTTCTGGGCTCTCTAGTGGAAATCCTGTTCATCAGGTTGCTAACAAAATTTTGAACATGATTTACTCAAAAATGACTAAAATTGGAGCCTCGCCCGGGAATTCCTCAACTCTATCAGGCAGCAGTTTATGTGGGTCCTCTTCAAGCAGTGGAGAAGATCCTCATCAGAGACCCATGCTTCCTGCATGGGAAGTGTTGGAAGCCACGCCTTATGTTCTTGAGGCAGTATTAACAGCTTGTGCTTATGGAAGGCTTTCATCCCGGGACTTGACAACAGGTTAAATAAAGGCAATGCTTTCTTGTTTGTTGAGGATTAATTGTGTATTTTCTTTTCTTTCTTTTATTGCGAATATTTATCCATCTCTTTGGCTTGAACTTTGATTTTGTCACCAGTACAAAAAACAGCTGATGTTTTATTGGTAGTAAAACTGAAGTCTCTCTATGACGTCTGTTTTAGTTACTCAGTATAGTACTTAAAAGCTGTTGGATATTTGCAGGCCTGAGAGACCTCATTGACTTTCTTCCTGCATCTATTGGAGGTATCATCAGTTACTTTACTGCAGAAGTAACTCGGGGTACATGGAAGCCAGTTCCGATGAATGGAATAGATTGGCCTAGTCCAGCAGCTGTACTTTCATCTATTGAGTCTGAAATGAAACAAATTCTTTCTTGCGCTGGGGTTAATTTTCCGAGCTTTTGTTCTGGTAGGTTTCACCAAGTCCTTTTTAAACCTGTGTTCTTTATTACATTTGATAGAACTGCAGTTACAATGTTAAGATGCTTATTTTACTCAATGACATGTAACTTCTTGCAGGGCATTCCCCTGTCACGCTCCCACTGCCAATGGCAGCTCTGGTCGGCTTAACTATAACTTTCAAACTCAACAAGGGTGTAAACTACATTCATGCAGTAGTCGGGCCAGCCTTGGAGAGTTGTGCATCAGGTTGCCCTTGGCCCACCGTTCCAATAATTGGCTCTTTGTGGGTGCAAAAGGTTCGCCGCTGGCATGAGTTCATAGTTGTGTCATGTTCTCGCTCAGTTTTCAGGCAAAATAAAGAAGCCGTTGCTCAGCTCCTAAGGAGTTGTTTCTCTTCATTCCTTGGATCAGTTAATAATTCATCATCTTTGTTGACCAATCAGTGCAGTGTGGGTGGTCTACTGGGATGTAATATTCCATCGGCTTATGGATCCCTAGCACCGGGGTTTCTTTACCTTCGCTCTTGTCGGATAGTACAAGATATTTTATATGTGAATGGTGTGATCATAGGTCTTGTTGTAGAGCATGCTAGGGAATCAGCTGTAAGATGGCCAAACACAAATGCTTCCCGCCTGAAATCTAGCCAAGCATCACTAAACTTGGCAGCTGCAAAGGCAAGGGAAGCAGCCTTACTGGGTGCAAGCCTCTTATGCATTTCAGGAGGGATGAATCTCGTCCAAGAACTTTACCTTGAGACTATGCCGACCTGGTTGCTCTCATCTGGAGAAGTGAGACACAGCGAGATGAGTGTTGTATCTCGCATAGTCGAAGGGTATGCAATGGCATACATGTTGATCCTGTCAGGATCATTAGTATGGGGGGCTGGGACTAGATCTCCGTCATGGGCATTGTCTAGAAGGGCACATATCGTAGGGTCCCACATGGACTTCTTGGCAGGGGTATTGGAGGGCCACATATCACTTGGCTGTCATCCAGCTACTTGGAAAGCTTATGTCTCTTGTTTAGTCCATTTACTGGTGAGTTTTACTCCAGCCTGGATACAAGAAATTAGGCTGGAAACACTGAAGAAGTTGGCCAATGGACTGAGGGGATGGCATGAATGTGAATTGGCCATCTCTTTGCTTGAAAGAGGTGGAATTGCAGCCATCGGCCTTGTAGCTGAGCTAGTAAATGTAGTCGATTGACTTTTGAACGTTGAACATAGACTCTACTATATCTCGATTCTGAATTTTTCATGGAATGATACTGGAGTACCATGATAAGTTGACGACTTGGTTCTGCTAGTCTGCATGTTGGAAGCAGCTCAACAATGCTTTTTCCGTACTACATGTGGAGGGTTGAGAGTTGCCTTCCGAGTTTTGGTTGTGGTAAGGAATGGGCCAAATGTTTATTGTGCAAGCAATTCGTGCAACTTAGCGATCCTTAGTCGATACTGATAGTTTAGAAAATGAAAATTTGAACGGTGCCGTAGACTGAAGCTTCAAAAGTTGCAAGAAGGCATTACTTGTCAACTATTTGTTTCAGGAAGGCAAGAGCTTGTGCTTTGTTTGGCAATAACATGCGCAGTGGAAAGAAAAATTTAATATTTCTACCTGTATGCAATGAAAAATTACTAGATGAATCAAAGGAATTGATAATAGAATGGATGAGAACCAATTTTAAAGTAATTAATTAATTAATTAATCATGAAAAATGAATTAAATTTTTGTTTTGATGCTGAAGAGGAGCGCAGCTATAAATTGGACCTCCTCATGCTTATATATTTTTGAGGAATTTAAATTTTACGGTCTTGAAAATAACTCAGCTATGTGTTGGTATTCTTTCCACATCAATATCAGCTGTTAGCATTCCGGATTATCAAAATTAAACCAAAATTCACTGGATGGAATTGTATTTCATTAGATTTTAAGTGCTATAATTCATTGTTTATGGTTTCTGCAAAAAAATTATAATGTTAATGTTCATAACTTATATACTCTTATTGTTTTTTTTTTTAAACAGCTTGTATGGTTTATATATAGTATGATAATTTATTAATCTCTTGAAAACTACTACTAATGAATTGAGGGGTACAAATTCATTGTGAACTAAAATAAAAGTAAGACGTTTATATATAAATAATTATATGCATATGTATATATTACCGAAAAAATATACTCACATGTTAAGTTGAGTTCCGAAAACAAAAATTATTGTATTACATTAAATTTGCATCATTTAATATTTTTATGAAATTGTCCTTTTTAGTACGATGTAACGGTTAAGCCTTGTAACATTATATAAGTTGAGGGCATAAGTATAAACTTCTACTTCTTATTGTGCTCTCCCCTCAATGTAGTATGAAAATATCCCCAAGTCCAAAAAAAAAAAAATTATGAAATAATATAAAGTTAAAAGGTTAAAAAAAAGGTTATTTTTTTAAAATTAAAAGAGGTGAATTCTCACTTTTTAAAAAATATTTAATTAATTTATAATTTTTATTATATATATATATATATATTACGATTAACTTTTTAAATGTTTTTACTTTATTGGTTAGATAAAAGTACTAAAAAAAGTTATAATCCTATAATTTAAATTTTTAAAATTCACAACGGTCTTTTTCAAATAAAATAATTAAATATTTATTACTAATATCATTAATATTTTCATTAATAGTAAAATTTATTTAAAATAAAAGGCTAACAAAATAGTAATACTTGCTTTTAAAAACATTAAAAAAATAAAAATTTTAAATATTTTAGTTTTAAAATATTTAGAGCACAATTAAAAGAAAGTGAACGTTAAGTGTTCTACTGTGTTTATGTTTTTTAATATTTTTGGCTTTTTTTAATTGCCAAAGACTTTTTATATATAAATCAAATTCAAATTTCAATTTTCAAAATAAACAATATAAAAAGTCACTTTATTTCTTTTAATTTCTTTTTCCCTTTCAATCTTCTTCCTCTTTGGCTCTTCCTCTCAGGCTCTTCTCTCAATTCTCCTCATCTCTCACAACGGTGACCAAACTCAAAAAAAAAATTAATTAAATAAATAAATAAAAATAAAAAATCCGAAGAGAGACGGAGAGAGGTGAAGTTAGGGGTTTTGGTGGGGTCGGCAGCTGCGGTGGCAGTGGTGGTGGAGGAGAGGATGGAAGGAAGGAGAATATCGGCGAATCCAAGGCCTTGTTCGGGAAGAAGAATATTAGCGAAGAAAAGGCAAAGGCCTAATGGTTTAATCAACACTGTTAAAAAGCTTCAGCGACGGGAGATTTCTTCTAACCGAGATCGAGCTTTTACTATGTGCAATGCCCAGGAACGATTTCGCAATATGCGTTTAATGGTCTCTTCTCTTTCTCTTTCTATCCTCTATATTTACTTCTGACTTTTTTTTTTTTTTTTTTTTTAAATTATGTTCCTGTGATTAGTAGCTAGGGCAAATACAGTACAGTAGACTGCTTGTTTAAAGCTGTTCGAATTTGCTTACAATTGTTATACTTGTTCTAGAAATTGAAAAATTTAGTGAATGCATATGGGTTATTACTTTAAATTTTAGCATAATTTGGGAAAGATAGCTATAGGTTTTTATTGTATGCATTTCTTTTTTCATGGTTTTCAGACAAATTAAAAGACTTTAATTCAATTGAATTCTGTTCTTTTTCGGGTCAATTCTCATGTTTGGAAAGGTAATAGTTGCTAGAATTCAGTTCTTTCAACTTAGAGGGAGGGGAAAAAAGAAAGGAATTTTGAAGGAATGAGATGATGTCAATTTTGCAAGAATTCAGTTCAATTGGATTTTTGTGGATGATACATTCCGCACAAGGGCTCTTCCACGGTTATAGAATGTTGGTTTTTTTTTTTAATTTTTATTTTAGTTTCTGGAAAGATTGTTCTTTTACTAATGTGATTTTTGGTTTACTTTTAATCAGGAAGAATATGATACTCATGATCCCAAGGGACATTGTACGGTTGTGCTACCCTTTTTGATGAAAAGAACAAAAGTAATTGAGATTGTAGCTGCTCGCGACATTGTGTTTGCCCTTGCACATTCGGGTGTTTGTGCAGCTTTCAGTAGAGGTACGAAATAGTGAGATCTATGTTTTTCTTATCTTTATTTGTGCTTAAATTTCCTTTTTCAAGTGAAGGAAGATGATAGTATGATTATTTTAAATGCAGAGACGAATCATAGAATATGTTTTCTGAATGTGAGTCCTGATGAAGTTATTCGAAGCTTGTTCTATAATAAGAATAATGATTCACTCATCACAGTTTCAGTTTATGCTACTGATAACTTCAGCTCGTTGAAGTGTAGATCAACTAGAATTGAGTATGTTAATATCCTCTCTTGTTTTTATTATATTTCTTGTCTGTGACAAGGTTGAGCTTATTATTGTATGAATTTAATTGGGTAATTGATGTATTTGCATTTATTGGAACAATTAGGTATATAAAGAGGGGCAAGCCAGAAGCTGGTTTTGCTCTTTTTGAGTCTGAGTCATTGAAGTGGCCAGGGTTTGTAGAGTTTGATGATGTTAATGGGAAGGTTCTAACCTACTCTGCCCAAGACAGGTGCCTTTCCAGCCAACTTACTGTGTGATTGTAAAATGTCTCGTTACCAAATCTAACTTTTTTCTATTTTTCATGTTGTTAATCATGATCAGTGTTTACAAGGTCTTCGACCTTAAGAACTATACAATGCTGTACTCTATATCGGATAAAAATGTGCAAGAAATCAAGATCAGGTAGAGACTCACTCTTTCTCTATCTATCTATTTGCACATGCATGTTTGGCCTCATTATCATTATAATGGGGCTTTTAGTTATCGAATTTATTACTGTAAGTGATCTCTTAGTCTTTAAAGTTTAAACATTTTTTGAAGAGCATATGCATGGCAAAAAACAATATTCATCATTCTTGTTGACCTTTTGAATAGTGTTTTCATGTGGTACCACTTTATTTAATCATATTGAATGAGTTCTGAAATGTGAATCGTATTCGACCCTTGCCCCTTTGTCTGTTGATGCTTCTGTACTCTTTTCTTAATCATCAATGTGTTACATGATCTGCAGTCCCGGCATCATGTTGTTGATTTTCAATAGAGCAACTAGTCATGTTCCTCTTAAGATTTTATCAATAGAAGATGGCACAGTCCTCAAATCCTTCAACCATCTACTTCACCGAAACAAGAAGGTGGACTTCATTGAACAATTTAATGAAAAGCTTCTTGTCAAGCAGGAAAATGAGAACCTCCAGATTCTTGATGTGAGTTATGTTTTTGTAATAAAGTGGTGCTTTTCCAGTATCATTATGTTTTTATGCCAGTATTTACATTTTCTTTTATGCAGGTTCGGAATGCTGAGCTAATGGAAGTTAGCAGAACTGAGTTCATGACTCCCTCTGCATTTATCTTTCTCTATGAAAACCAGTTGTTCTTAACTTTCAGAAATAGAACTGTTGCTGTCTGGAACTTTCGTGGGGAGCTTGTAACGTCATTTGAGGATCACCTGTTATGGCACCCTGACTGTAACACAAATAATATATACATTACAAGTGATCAGGATCTTATTATTTCTTACTGTAAAGCTGAATCTGAAGACCAATGGATGGAAGGAAGTGGTAACTTTTTCTACAACTTTTTTAGTTCAGTTTAATCAAATGTTTATACAGCTTTTGATTTGAGTTTGCAGAGCTCTGGAACCTTGCTAAATTGAACATTATTATAATTTGTTCAAACTCTCAGAAATATAGTACTTTTATATTGCTCCCTTTGGCTGGTTTGCTGAAGGGCCTACATTTTCTTTAGTTTTTTCCATGTGTAAAATACAGTAAACAAAAATCAAAAAGTTTAACTTTAGCAGGTATAGATAGTTTTGAGTGTCATTTCTCAAAGATACAATTGTTAGACATAAAAAGGATTTTGCATGACCACAGTTAAAGCCTATCTGGATAGTTTGGTGGTGGCTTAATTTTTGGATCTTGATAGATATTTTGGTCATGTTCTGATTATTTTCTACTATACAGTATCATATTACTATCTTGGAACGTGGATGTTAATTTTAAGTGGGCTGTTAGGAATTTAACTCCTGGCAACTGAAGGTAACTACTGCTTGGGTTGATAACATCTAAAATTCCTGCGATTTGAGTTGGTTTTTTTTTTTTTTTTTTTTTGTCACTTGGTTAGCATGAGATCTAATGGATTTTGTTAAGTGAGGATTTTGTTTTGTTGTTAAGCAACCAGCTTAGGCTTTTATTTTCTATCACTCCCTTTTAGTCACCCATCTTTGAGTTGGCCAATGTTTAGATCTGATGCTGCTGAATAATTATAGAATAAGTGTTTGATTCCAAATTATGTTTAAATGATAAAAATGCTGTTCCAATTACTGATTCTTGGGGCAAGAAAAATGTAATGCCATGTTGGTTGCATAGGAGAGCAATATACAGAACATTTCAGTACCTAACACTTTGTGTTCTTCACTATGAACCATCTCATTGTTTACTTTTTTGATGCAGCTGGGTCTATCAACATTAGCAACATCTTGACAGGAAAGTGCTTGGCTAAAATTAATGCTAGCAATGGCAATCCGAATGATGTTGTGTGCCGCAGCAGCAGCGGCAGCAGCACTGGCAGCTCAAAACAGAGTTCCTCTTATGTGAGAAGTACAGTTGCAGAGGCTTTGGAAGACATAACCGCTCTTTATTATGATGAAGAGCGAAATGAAATCTACACTGGCAATAGGCATGGTCTGGTTCATGTTTGGTCTAATTGAAGTGAGAACATGCTCTGTAGATGTTACAGATCTGCACCTACAGGATTTTTCATCATGCCTGCAATCTATACTGGTAATAGACATGGTCTGTTTATGTATGGCACATTGAAGAGCAGGCGTCATCATTCTGACCCTAGTGTTCTGATTTCACAATTCGACGATGTTCTGTCATGCCTGCACAACCGCAAAGTGGACATCTTCATAGCACTGTTGTGTCATCAAATTGAAGATTTGTACCATTAGATATTCTTAGTTCCTCGTGTAGGAATCTGTAGATTTATGTTTGGGATTTCGTGGGCTATTTGTTTGGGATGCAAGAGAAGGGGTTAAATTTGTTGAGGCGTGAAGACTTTTCAGATATGCTATATGTAACATTAGTCTTTATTCTTTTTTATCTTCCTAGTAAACAAGATGTTTTGCTTCTTAACTATTTCTCTCAGCCACTTCTGAGAAATGCTTTAAAAACAGTGTTATCCAAACCAGATCAAATGTGCACTGCTTTCTCCTTACATTCCTGTGAAGAGTTCTACAAAGAAATGTTGAAGCACAGGTATCTTATAATCACTAATAATTGACAATGATCTATATCAATCCATGCAAGGCGTTACAAATCCATATGCCAAAGACCAACATATTATAAGTATGTAAATGGATTCAAGAGCCAATTATTTGTTTCCAAGGTACAAGCAGTTGCACTGAAAAGGTATTATATACATAGCTTTCTGATGTTCATGAATTAACCTAGATGGTGTAGAGGTTGTGTCTTTGGAAGCTGAATATTGTACAGGTGAAAAGAAGCAGAACAACACTAACTAAATTGACTATGGCAGACAAGAGAGGCACGTGCCTCTTTGATGGTAAGAAACTATTCAACCTGTCCTGCTTTTCCTTTCCAGGGCTTCAGGATCTGAAATGAGCAGAGCAAACTTTCATTGACGCACATCAGCGCACCAGCATTGTTAAACTCTCCGCAGTAGTTTGGTGCTGAGAATATGGTAACCAACTGCCTGTCTGCAAAGAATTCATATCCATCCTCAACTACCTGCCAAGCATTTTCAACAAGAACAAGTTTTTAGCCATGGTTCTGCTATGTACATTATTATGCATGGGTATAACTGAGTAAAGTTGACTCGTGAGCTACTCGGAATTGATTGGAGAAAAATTTTAAATCAACTTAATTATTGTCGAGTTGAACTCGAGTCAAATTCAAATTCCTAAATATGTGACTCGATAGGTTCACGAGTTTAATTGAATGTAATCGAATTTGTATGTATTTATTATTTTACCCTTTTAGCTTAATATAATCATAAATATATCTTATTGAATCGAGTTAAGTTCAAACTCGAGTCGAGTTTAAATGTTTTAAAATATATATTTTAAAAATTTAAAACTTTTATTTGATTAATAGAGTCGAACCAGGTCAAACTTGAGTAAATAAATTACTTAATCGAGTCAAACTTGAGCTTCAAAAAATAAAAGCTCGATTGAGTTTGAGTTGAGCTAGATTGAGTTTGAGTTGTGCTCAAATTTTGAATTTAAAAGTCCTGTTTATCTCGAATTAGCTCAAACTTAATAGTATGTCGACTCGACTCAGCTCGATTACACCCCTAATTATGCATCAAGATTCGAAAATTTTGCTCTCAAAGAGCAAAAATTGAAAAGAACAAAACCTGGTGAGCTCGGCATATGAGATCAAGATCATGTTTCTTCAAGAATTCAGCTACCTTGTCGGCTCCAAAAGTATAGGAGACACCTCTATCATTTTCACCCCATCCTCTGATGTCTCTATCAGGATCAGCCCAGAGGAGGTCACATATAAGGCCCTGGTCTGGCACATCTACTGGCCTTTCTATAGTTTTTATCTGATCCAAGCTCTCCATTTCTGGTGACAGTCCACCATGCATGCATAGGATCTTGTCATCCACTACTGCAGCTACTGGTAAACAGTTAAAGCATTCGGTGAACGTTTTCCATAGACGGACGCTGAAACGGCGCTTGCACTCATCATAAAATCCATATATTCTGTTGATAGAAGCACATTCATGATTCCCTCGGAGGAGGAAGAAGTTGTCAGGAAACTTGATCTTGTAGGCAAGGAGAAGGCATATGGTTTCTATACTTTGTTTTCCTCTATCTACATAATCTCCAAGAAATAAATAGTTGGAATCTGGTGGAAATCCACCATACTCAAACAGCCGTAAGAGATCCGGATATTGGCCGTGTATGTCACCTGCATATCCAAAACAACACAGATAAATAGTAACAAGAAATATTTAGGCCAAGCAAGCTACAACTTTCAAGCATCAAAACACCCTTTAGATACCGCTATTTCACCGATGTCGAAATAACAAATCAATCAACTTTATAGCATAAACACTCGCAAATTATTCTCTACAAGAAACTTTATCCGAGAAACATATGACATTGATGACCACAGGTAATTGCAGGCAAAGATCACATGTCAAGTGGTTTGAATGATCACATGCTGTTCAATCGGTGAAGCACATTACCTATAAGATAACACCATTCAAAGAAATGCTCCAAACATTTCCTCTGAAATGGAGAAATGAAATTAGGAAGCATGTTGGATATTTGTAAGAGTCTACTATCAAGTGTCCATTAATGATCATAGAGAAAACACCATGTAGATGTAGTTGTAGAACCCACAAATGAAATTTTCCAGAAAGAACTTTCTTGTTTCTATATATCAAATTACCCAAAAATGACAATGCATATATATACATGTTCTTTCTTGTTTCTATATATCAAATTACCCAAAAATGACAATGCATATATATACATGAACAGTACTATAAACAACAAGAAAGAGAACTGTTAAGAAAAAAAAAAAGAAGAAGAAGATTATACCACAAATGTTGATAGGAGCTTCTAGTTCAAGAAGAACAGGCTGAGCAAGAAAGACTTGTTTAGCAGTGAGACAAAGATTTCTGATTTCAGGTTCAGTAAGCTGAATGCGTCTGCCTCTATTGTTCCTTCCTTCCAAAAGCCTTTGTATCATCCCTTCCAATCCTTCCATTCCACCCAAGAGGAAAGGCAATCTCCCTCCTCTTGATCTTGATCTTTCTTTATAATTCTGTTCTTGATTCTTGATATGTTTCTCTTTCTTTCTACCTTATTTACCAATTCTTGATTCTCAATTCTTGGTTGTTGTTTCTTGATTTTTGATACATAAGGAACACATATCCATCCAACAACAAATGAGCATAAGAAACATTCAAGAAGGTAATCGAACCAAACCAAATCAAATATATCTCATAATTCTTGAGAAGTGTTCAAGAAATGAAAAAACAAAAATTGAATCTCATCCTCTGGATCGATAGAAAGCAAAAGAACCGCGGGAGTTGAGATATATTTGGAAATTGGGTAGAGAAAAGATATAAAGGGTGGCAGTTAAATTTGACTTTGTTTTTACGGTTTGTGGTAAAGATATGAGGTTTAACTTTTGCCAACTAATGGAACAAAATTGTATCCAATTTCCTCCGATTTCAATGCTTAACCCTACCAATGATTAGATATATGATATGATAATACATCAGAAATTTCTTATTATACTTTCCCTTCAATTCAAGGATTTTAAATGAATCCCCTAAATTGCTTTTGCTTTTAAAGTATCAAATCCTATGTTGGTTGAATTGTTTATTAGAGTTGTAATAATTAATTATGGGTGGGAATGGATACACACTAATAGTATACTGGCACATAAAGTTCAACTATGCAAAATTAGTAATTATAAAGTTTAATACGGTGGACTATTGGGTTTATATCTATTCTCTCATTTTTCATATTTTTAATATTTTTAATATTGACTTAGTATTTTTATTTTTAAAAAAATGTTTGTTTTGATTATATTACGTTTAATGGGATATATCATTTAACATAATATTCGTAATGCATGTATGAATGTTCTATTTATAAGACGCATATGTATTACAGATTCAATGTATCTAAACAACTAAAATTGTTAAAAAAAAAAAACAGATGCTAAAGCTTAATATAGGATATGTTTGATTTCCTAAAAAATATTGAAGATCCAAATTAGAAAAATCATCTACTGATCCAATTGCAAGTCATAAAGTTAATTTGTAAATACCGAAGTTGCAGTTGTTTTTAAAAAAAAGGCAAGAGAGTTAGTTTCCATAACCTTTTATAAATTTGAAATATATCATATTGGACTTTGCCTATCAATTTTGAACAACTTGCCACAACTCATCCCTCCAATGAATGCAGCCCCTGTATACTTATGCTTATCCTTTGATTTTAAATGATTATTCCCATCATCAAAGACAACGTGGGTACCCACTAACTGGACAGCAGCAAACGACATATTCAAAGGTTGCAACTTAAGCATCAAGCTATTGCTCTGGTTTCTGCTGCCGACATCAACATCCATGAACCACCTTTTAAACTGCATATTTAATCTCAGTAACAATCGACTCACAGGATAAAACTGAAGAGTCAAGACTTAGCTCTGTAGAGCAACCATGCACATCACACTTTCGCATATCCAGAGAGATCCAGCGAATGTGTTTCTCAATTGGCAACCAAGAAACAGTTTAATTAGGCAAAAACCTGCTTTAGACCTTAGCGCCAGCCACCTAATTTCCCATCATTAGTACTAATTGAGATCTCTAGGTGCAGCAGATAAATCCCATTAAACAATCCGATGCAGTGTGCAAGTCAACTTCAACCAGACAAATTAACCTAATTTTAATCCGACAAATCATGTGATTTGGGAAAATTAATACCAAAACTTCAGGGAGAGTTGTAAAATACACACTAAATAAATACATAATAAATAAATGTATCAACCCAATTGCAGATCAACTTGATTAGTGAATCAAGAAATCAATTTCAATCACTGGAATAAACAAAATGCTGGAGAACTTCAAGATTAGTAAGGCATGTGAAGATATATTATAATAGCAGAGAAGTATCGCACAAAGTTCATTTGTTTAATCACCAAGATGATGAACCAAGCATCTTTTGGCTAACACATAACAACATAAGTACATTCTTGAGGAGCACATTGAAGAAAAAATACGATACGAGTTCCAAAAGCTGCCACATGATATGACAAAATTTCAGCCAAGCTTGCCGCTTCAAAACTGAGACTTGTCGAGGCTGTCAAAGTATGGATGATCCATAGCTGCTTTGGCTGAGATTCTTTCAGCTGGATCATATTTTAGCATTTTCTGCATTTTCCAAAAATAAGAAAAGATCAGGACACCAATTGAAGCACTTTAGAGTTCAATAATAATGAAGTAGAGCCACGAAACTGGCAACCTCAGTAAGCACAAAAAAACATGTAATTTCTGAACATGGCAATTCCTCCTTAACTTGAAGGAAACAATGCCAAACTTTTTTCTGTTCCTCTGGTTCCAGTTGTAAGTATGTTAAAACACAATATGAAGTAACAAGTAAATCAAAACTAATTGTGCTAACATTAACATGTAAACCAGCAGATCCAATGCCAGACTCTATTAGCAGGATCTGCTCCAGGAATACTTCACCAAATCCAATTATGAAAGGATCAAGCTGGCAATATCCATATCTTATTTCAAAAAGATTACTTCTTCGCTTCAGCCTTCAGCCATACCAGGTCTGGCCCAGTGCACCATATCTAACATGGTTAAACTGTTGACCTCTCAATCATGAACTTTAACTGTCAATTGTCATAGACTCATAATTGTCCATAAGCATATTATGATAGATGGTAACGAAGTTGTAACCATTCTAGCTTTCTATTAGTTTTTTATCATCAAATTCCACAACAACGTTCAATTCAAATTAGAAAAAAGAATTGCACTGCATATTTTTTAGATTCATAAACTGATCATCAAGCCTTAAGTCCCAGAAGTTCATAAAAATAAGAAATGCATTAAAAGGTCATCAAATCCTACAATTATAACCCTCTTGAATATGTACAGCTTTTGGATAAAAAAAATTAAACATTAAGTCATCAAATCCTACAAGGTTATAATAATGCAGTACAAAGAACTTAATAGTTACCATTAAAAGGTCAACACCATCAGGTCCCAGAGAAGGGACAGCTCGTGCCAGGTTTTGAGGCTCCCATTGTGGATAAACATGCCAATCACGCAAAGAAGTAACTCCTGGCCACTGATTTTCAGTAGGCGTCCCCAACATTCTTCCCAATGGAAGGCAGCAAAAAAAAAAAAAAATAGTGAAGATTACAACACTGAACACCGCTTATTGCTCAATAATACAAGATGGGAACTAGAATAATGTGGAGAAAGGAACAAATACTTTGTTCAAAGAACAGAATCCTAGCAACTCTAACCTTTCTTCCAAACATAAAAAATGAATTAATAGAATCCAAATTGAATTGAATTATTGCATCATTTTGACATTTCATCCAAACACCAAGTTACAAAAATAAACAAATTAATTGGTAGTGGCAATTTCACAAGCATTTTGGGGTATAATTTTGCAGAATCACATCCTGAACTAAACTAGTAAGGAAACAAGCAATTGGATTAATTAATTAATAAAAAGAGTAAATAACAAAACAATCAATAAATAAATAAACAATACCTAAAAATATGAAGCAACTGTTGAAACTCAGAATCACCAGGAAACAGAGCTTGCCTCCTCACCATTTCAGCTAATTATTCAACCAATCAAAAGAATTAGCCATAAAATTTTAGAGAACAAATAAAATAAATAAATAGGTAGGAAATATAATAGAATTAATACCGAAAATACAGCCAACAGACCACATATCGACAGCAGTAGAATAATGAGAGGACCCAAGCAACACCTCAGGAGCTCGATACCAAAGTGTAACGATCTCATGAGTGTAACTCTTCAAAGGAACAGTAAAAGCACGTCCAAGGCCCAAATCAGCAATCTTCAGTATCCCCTTATCCTGATCCAATAACAGATTCTGAGGCTTCAAATCACGGTGCAGGACACCATGACTATGGCAGTGGGCAACACCTTTACAAAGTTGAAACAAGAAGCTCTGGATAAGAGCGGGAGGCAGAGGCCTAGGGTTCGGACCTTTACGGTGAGAATCGATGAATTTTTTGAGATCAGTGTCAAGGAACTCGAAGACTAGATAAAGATTAGATTTAGAAATGAGGGAATTTTCTTTGTTATCGTGATTAATTTTAGTTTTAGTGTTGTGGTTAGGGGCAGTGGAGGTGGCATCGACGTATTCGACGGAGAGGAGGCGGACGATGTAGAGCGATTGAGAGAGCATTTGGAGCAAAGAGACTTCGCGGAGGGCGGTGGGAGGGATGCCTTCTTCGTCCATTTCGAGACGGGTTTTTTTCAGAGCGACTAATTGGCCTGTCGTTTTGTCTTTTGCTTTGTATACTTTTCCGTATGTTCCTTCTCCTACTTTCTCCAGCTTCTCGTACTTCTCCATTGTTGCTGCTTCTTCTTCTTTGTTCTTTTTCTTTGTTCTGTAAGTAGAAGAACAAAAACAAACCCTAGAAATTGCAGGGCAGAGGCGTCTCCGATCTGAGGTGTTTTTATTTTTTTTTTTAAGGCTAACGGTTGTTTCTGACGGAATGGGAGGGAAATGTCTGTAGGTGTGTAATTTGAAATTCAAATTTAGTTGCGTTCCATTAGCTCCAACACGTGGGAGCGTCTCTCACTTTTTTGGTGCCAACGGAACGGATGGTTTTATTTATTTATTTATTTGAGATTAAAGTTTTATTTTTTTTGAGGTTTTATTTTTTATCTTTTATTTTTTTTTTAAAAAGGATAAAGGTATAATTTTTGCCCCTCATGTTTTACCCTGAAAGTAGATATGTCTCTTTCTTATTTTTGGTGCAAATAAGTTAGGTTTATGTGGTAAAAGTACATTTTTGGCCCCTCATTATCGGTGGTCTAAAAATTAAATAGACAGCCATTAAATAATTTATGACGTGATAGCCATGCGAGCTGGAATGGGACCCACATTCCACATATGAACATCCACCCGTTGTATTGCATACCTGTAAAACCTTATTCCTTTCAGGCATTCTATCAAACAAGTTATGAGCATCCACCACACCATCACCACCACCCACAACCCATTGTCAAGGGGTAGCATTTTGTATTCATAGGGGCATTTTAGACATTTCATAATTATTTTCTTTTATGTAATTATAGAATAGTGATGGCTGGAACATTGTGATGTCTCCTCCTACCACAGGCCATTGTGCTCCTTATGCTC
>CATIWM010276203.1:0-18500 GCA_949671775.1 Mallotus repandus
AGATTTTGAGCCCGGGAGATCTCATATACTTTTTGACTATATCTCATTTTAATACTCAATTTATGGCTACCGCAGCACCCTAGTTTCAGTAATGACAGTTAATATAAATGCATGCACACAAGCACGTTGATAATAACGAAAAGTACGAGAAATTCAGTATAATTATTTACAAGGCTTTCCTAGTAAAAACATATGAACGAGAAAAAAGTGTGGAAATGTAAATCTAGTCCTAATCTTGAATACACCTGCAAACACAGAGGTTAACATAACTATGTGCAATTCC
Source organism: Mallotus repandus (assembly GCA_949671775.1). NCBI lineage: Eukaryota > Viridiplantae > Streptophyta > Magnoliopsida > Malpighiales > Euphorbiaceae > Mallotus > Mallotus repandus. Next base: position 284 of record CATIWM010276203.1, read on the forward strand.
ATCTATTCATCCACTTGGACAACATATAAGCGCAATGAAGATGATTGATGCATCATGAATGATTAAACAGATGCACATATTTTATGCTCTATCAAGAATTATTATAAAACATTTCTAAATGATGAGATAAATAATAAATGATGATGACTGCATCATTGAACCATAATATCGAAGCTCTAGCTTAGATAAGGAGCTTTTGTGTTTATTGAATGCATATTGATGCAAAATGACGGTTAATTATGAGTAAAACAGAGCAAAGATTATTCAATCAACATGCAAATTGCTAGTCTCATCACACAATCACAATAATTACTCAACTGCTAGCAGCAATAAATAAAATGCAAGATAGTAAATATATGTGCAAAAATATTGTTTGCTCCTCAGATTTGACTGAGCTTGTTTGGTGTTTTTTGAAGCTTTAGCTCCGTGAGATTTTCAAGCTTTCCTCATCGAGAGGTTGAAAATGATGTGTAGAATGTAAATTTGTATACCTTTAAAGCATGCTTTGACAAAGATGAGGGTGGGTTTGGTGCAAAGTGTAGAGAGTGGGCTAAAAATGTGTGAATTGGGACTCCTAAGCCTTCAATTCGACAACATTTTAGTGTGTGCGTCTATTTTTAGCTCTTGCCTCTTTTTTTTCTTTGGCTCTTGCCTTAGCTCTAGCAATTGTTGAAATGGGAAGTAGAGACCCCTATTTATAGGGAAATGTTCCAAAAAATGCATGAAAAATAGGGAAAATGTGTGTGATCACGCCCTTGAAAGCATGATCATGCATTGGGAACACATCATCATACCCTGGGGTGAGTGATCACGCACCTGGGGTGCATGACCATGTGCTAGATGCTTGATCACGCACTCAACCGTGTGATCACGTGCTTCACGCGGCCTTCCTGAGCTCCATTTACACTATTTTAGGGGTGTTTTTAGGGATGTTTGGACCTTCCGGACATGTTTTCAAGGTTCGTTTTGTGAAAATCAGCTTCAATTTTCATGCATGAGCGAAATGTGTTCAGGCGTGATCACACGTCCACTTTTTAAGATTACGTGAACTATTTCGAGGTCACTTCAGAAGGTTTTAAGGGCTTACGGACGTGTTTTTGACATTTGTTTCGTCAAAATTGACTTCTGATTTTCATGAAGTGGAACTCTGGTCTCATGAATTGAACGCCGATCTGATGAGTTACACGTTTTGAGCAACATATGCTTAAACTAAGCAACTTACCACTCTGATTACTCGTAGTTCATGAAATCAGGGTGCAACTTAATGATTCAAACATTGATTTTGCTCGGTTCGAGCTTTTTAGATTCTCGCCACGCTTAGGAGGCGCTATGAATGAATAGACACTTGTCATATTCAGAGAGATATTTTCATCATTGGACCTTTTAGGGGACAGTCAAAATTTGATGTATGACACGGTGAATTCGAGTTCTCGGTGAAGAGGCGGCGTCTCTTCAAATAGATGTCACTCCTTTATGAAGAGGCGACGTCTCTTCAAAGAGACGTTGCTCCTATACGAAGAAGCGATGCCTCTTCGTCAAGAGGCGATGCCTCCTCCAGGCGACGCCACCTCCTCCCTAGAAACCCGCCTAATCTAGCTTCTATTTTAGTATCTTTTAGTTTATTTTCAATATCTGATACATATATATTGCCCCATATCTTCAATATTGCATGTGATTGCCATGATATTAGGCTTGTTTGAGTAATCAATCTATGTTTAGATGAATATTCATGTTTATTTTATTTAAAATTTATTTACTCCATTTACATATAAAGTTGTTTATTTCAAGATGAAGCTAACCTTTATTTGTTGTAGGTTTTTTGGTAATTTTTATTCACTAAGTAATTAGTGAATTAATTAGTTCTGAAGAGGTTTTATTTGGATTTAATATCATTGTAATTGTATAAGTTATTTTAATCCCTAATCCTTTCCCCATTGTCTCAAAGGAATGTTTGTAATATTTGTTCTTATTTGTAATAAGTGCTAGGTAATGAAGCATGCAAAATGATTAATATGCAAACTTGGACTCAATTGTAAAATTAGAAGTGCTTACAATCCAGCCAATAATAAGGAAACAATCAAATAATCAAAGGTAATAAAGTACAAAACATAGATGGAGGCCGATCTTAAGGTTGGGTGGAAATTCAAAAGCCCAAACCGAGTTTTCGAACTCAATCTCTAATGACGGCTTCTCGGAAACCCCGTGGAATTTGGTTGCTGTATAGTGTGTCCCGTCTTTTATCCAGGTGGGGACTCCATCTCCATTTTGGGCCCAAGCCCATCATGTATTTCCTAGAAGGTCTTGAGCTTGCACAGTGTTGCGGTCGCCAAACACATGGGTGTGCGCCAGACCTTATTTGTTGGTTTTGACCATTTGTTTTCGTGTTTTTGAATTATTGATTATTACATGAGAGTATGATTAATATCGATGTATTAGTGGTAGATTTACATTTACTTTGCATGAAATTTGATTTTCTTAAGAATTAAGTAACCGGTGAATTCGAGTTCTTGGTAAAGAGGCGACGTCTCTTCAAAAAGACGTCGCTCCTTTATGAAGTGGCGATGACTCTATGTCAAGAGGTGACATCGTATCCTCCTTAAAAACTCACCTAATCTAGCTTCTATTTTAGTAACTTTTAGTTTATTTTCAGTATTAGATACTTGTATGTTGCCCCATATCTTCAATATTGCATGTGATTGCCATGATATTAGGTTTCTTTGAGTAATCAATCTATGTTTAGATGAATATTCATCTTTATTTTATATAAATTTTTTTTATTCCCTATGCATAAAAAGTGGTTTATTTCAAGATGAAGCTAACCTTTATTTCTTGTGGATTTTTTGGTGATTTATAATCACTAAGTAATTAGTGAATTAATAAGTTCTTAAGAGGTTTTATTTAGATTCAGAATCATTGTAATTGTATAAGTTATTATAATCCCTAATCATTTCCCCGATTGTCACGAATGAATTTTTGTAATGTTTGTTCTTATTTGTAATAAGTGCAAGGTAATGAAGAATGAAAAATTATTAATGTGGTGTAAAATTGGAAGCACTTGCAATCCACCCAATAATAATCGAATAATCAAAGGTAATAAAATACAAAACACACACGGAGGCCAGTCGCAAGGTTAAGTGGGCATTCAAAAGCCCATACTGAGTTTCCGAACCCTATCTCTGATGACGGCTACTAGGAACCTCCCTAGAATCCGATTGTTGTATAGTGTGTCCTAGCTTTTATCTGGGTGGCGACTCCATCTCCATTTTGTGCCTACGCCCATTATGTATTTCCTATCCGATCCTGAGCTTGCACAGTGCCATAGTCGCAAAACACTTGGGCACGCACTAGACCTTATTTGTTAGTTTTGATCATTTGTTTTTATGTTTCTGAATTATTGAATATTACATGAGGGTATGATTATCTAAAATATTGATGTATTAGTGGTACATTCACATTTACTTTACATAAAATTCGATTTTCTTAAGAATTAAGTAACCGGTGAATTCAAGTTCCAAGTAAAGAGGCACGTCTCTTCAAAAAGATGTTGGGCCTTTACAAAGAGGCAACGGCTATTCATCAAGAGGCGACTCCTTCACCCCAGAAGCCCGCCTAATCTAGCTTCTATTTTAGTATTTTTTAGTTACATATATGTTGCCCCATATCTTCAATATTGCATGTGATTTCCATAATATTAGGTTTGTTTGAGTAATCAATCTATGTTTAGATGAATATTCATGTTTCTTTTATGTAAAATTTATTTATTCCCTTTATATATAAAGCTATTTATTTTGAGACGAAGATAGCCATTGTTTGTTGTAGGTTTTTTGGTGATTTCTAATCACTAGGTTATTAGTAAATTAATTAGTTCTTGAGAGGATTTATTTGGATTCAGTATCATTGTAATTGTATAAGTTATTATAATCCTTAATCCTTTCCCCAATTGTATTGAATGAATGTTTGTAATATTTGTTCTTATTTGTAATAAGTGCAAGGTAATGAAGCATGGAAAATGATTAATGTGCATACTTGGACTCAATTGTAAAATTGGAAGCACTTGCAATCCACCCAATAATAAGGAAATAAATGAATAATAAAAGGTAATAAAATACAAAACACACACGGAGGCTAACCATAAGGTTGGGTGGGCATTCAAAAGCCCATACCTAGTTTTCAAATCCGATCTCTAATGACGGCTTTTGGGATCCTACATAGAATTCGGATGCTGTATAGTGTGTCCCGGCTTTTATCCGCGTTGTGACTCTATCTCCATTTTGCGCCTAAGCCCATCATGTATGTCCTAGTAGGTCCTGAGCTTACACAGTGCCATGATCACCACACACTTGGGTGCGTACTAGACCTTATTTGTTGGATTTGACCATTAATTTTTGTGTTTTTGAATTATTGAATTTTACATGAGGGTATGATTATGTGAAATTCCATGATCAATTTATTAGTGGTAGATTTATGTTTAATTTGCATGAAATTCGATTTTCTTAAGAATTAAGTAGCCGGTGAATTCAAGTTCCTAATGAAGAGGCGACGTCTCTTCAATAAGACGTCCCTCCTTCACGAAGAGGCGATGCCTCTTCGTCAAGTGCCAACGTCGCCTCCTCCCCATAAACCCGCCTAATCTAGCTTCTATTTTAGTATCTTTTAGTTTATTTTTAGTATCTGATACGTATATATTACCCTATATCTTCACTATGGCATGTGATTGCGATGATATTAGGTTTGTTTGAGTAATCAATCTATGTTTAGATGAATATTCATGTTTATTTTATGTAAAATTTATTTATTCTGTTTACATATAAAGTTGTTTATTTCAAGACGAAGCTAACTTTTGTTTATTGTAGGTTTTTTTTTGTGATTTTTAATCACTAAGTAATTAGTGAATTAATTAGTTCTTGAGAGGTTTTATTTCGATTCAGTATCATTATAATTATATAAGTTATTATAATCCCTAATCCTTTCCCCGATTGTCTTAGAAGAATGTTTGTTGTATTTTTTCTTATTTGTAATAAGTGCAAGGTAATAAAGCATGCAAAATGATTAATGTGCAAACTTGGACTCGATTGTAAAATTTGAAGCACTTACACTCCAGCCAATAATAAGGAAATAATTGAATAATCAAAGGTAATAAATTACAAAACACACACGGAGGCCAACCATAAGGTTGGGTGGGCATTTTAAAGTCCATACCCAGTTTCTGAACCCGATCTCTGATGACAGCTTTTGGGAACCTCCATGGAATCCGGATCCTGTATAGTGTCTCGCGGTTTTTATTCGCATGGCAACTCCATCTCCATTTTGCACCTAAGCCCATTATGTATTTCCTAGCAGGTCCTGAGCTTGCACAATGCCATGATCACCATGCACTTGGGTGCGCACTAGACCTTATTTGCTGGATTTGATCATTCATTTTTATGTTTTTGAATTGCTGAATATTACATGAGGGTATGATTATGTGAAATATCAATGTATTAGTGGTGGATTTATGTTTACTTTGCATGAAATTCGATTTTATTGTGAATTAAGTAATCGGTGAATTCGAGTTCCTAAAGAAGAGGCAACGTCTCTTCAAAGAGATGTCCCTCCTTTACGAAGAGGCAACGCCTCTTCATCAAGAGCCGACGCCGCCTCCTCCCCACAAGCCCACCTAATCTAGCTTCTATTTTAGTATCTTTTAGTTTATTTTTAGCATCTGATACGTATGTGCCACCCCATATCTTCAATATTGCATGTGATTGCCATGATATTAGGTTTGTTTGAGTAATCAATCTATGTTTAGATGAATATTCATGTTTATTTTATGTAAGATTTATTTATTCCATTTACATATAAAGCTATTTATTTCAAGACGAAGCTAACTTTCGTTTGTTGTAGGTTTTTTGATGATTTTTAATCACTAAGTAATTAGTGAATTAATTAGTTCTTGAGAGGTTTTATTTCGATTTAGTATCATTATAGTTGTATAAGTTATTATAATCCCTAATCCTTTCCCCGATTGTCTTGAAAGAATATTTGTAATATTTTTTCTTATTTGTAATAAGTGTAAGGTAATAAAGCATGCAAAATGATTAATGTGCAAACTTGGACTCAATTATGAAATTGGAAGCACTTGCACTCCAGCCAATAATAAGGAAATAATCAAATAATCAAAGGTAATAAAATACAAAACACATATGGCGGCCAATCGCAAGGTTGGGCAGGCATTCAAAAGCCCATACCTAGTTTCCGAACCCGATCTTTAATGACAGCTTTTAGGAACCTCTGAGGAATCTGGTTGCTTTATAGTGTGTCCTGGCTTTTATTCGGGTGGTGATGCAATCTCCATTTTGTGCCTAAGCCAAATATGTATTTCCTAATAGGTACTAAGGTTGCATAATGTCATGGTCGCCAAACACTTGGGCACGTGCTAGACCTTATTTGTTGGTTTTGATCATTTGTTTTCATGTTTTTGAATTATTGAATTTTACATAAAGGTATGATTATGTTCAATATCGATGTATTAGTGGTAGATTTACATTTACTTTGCATGAAATTTGATTTTCTTAAGAATTAAGTAACCAGTGAATTCAAGTTCTTGGTATAGAGGCGACGTCTCTTCAAAGAGACGTTGCTCCTTTACGAAGAGACAACGCCTCTTCGTTAAGAGGCGACGCCGCCTCCTCCATAAAAACCCACCTAATCTAGCTTCTATTTTAGTATCTTTTAGTTTATTTTCAGTATTTGAGACATATATGTTGCCCTATATCTTTAATATTGCATGTGATTACCATGATATTAGGTTTTTTTGTGTAATCAATCTATGTTTAGTTGAATATTCATGTTTATTTTATGTAAAATTTATTTATTCCATTTACATATAATGTTGTTTATTTCAAGACAAAGCTAACCTTTGTTTATTGTAGGTTTTTTGGTGATTTCTAATAACTAAGTAATTAGTGAATTAATTAGTTCTTGAGAGGTTTTATTTGGATTCAGTATCATCGTAATTATATAAGTATTGTAATCCCTAATCCTTTCCCCGATTGTCTTAAATGAATATTTGTAATACTTGTTCTTACTTATAATAAGTGCAAGGTAATGAAGCATGAAAAATGATTAAGGTACAAACTTGGACTCAATTGTAAAGTTGGAAGTGCTTGCAATCCACCCAACAACAAGGAAATAATCAAATAATGAAATGTAATAAAATACAAAACACACACGGAGGCCAACCACAAGGTTGGGTGGCCATTCAAAAGCCCATACCCAGTTTTCGAACCTAATCTCTGATGACGGGTTTTGGGAACCTCCTTGAAATCCTGCGGCTGTATAGTGTGTCCCGGCTTATATCCAGGTGGCGAGTCCATCTCCATTTTGGCCCTAAGCCCATTGTGTATTTCCTAGCAGCACCTAAGCTTGCATAGTGTCATGGTTGCCAAACACTTGGGCATCCACGAGACCTTATTTGTTGGTTTTGATCATTTATTTTCGTGTTTTTAAATTATTGAATATTAAATGAGGGTATGATTATGTGAAATATTGATGTATTAGTTGTAGATTCACATTTACTTTGCATGAAATTTAATTTACTTAAGAATTAAGTAACCCGTGAATTCGAGTTCCTGGTGAAGAGGCGACGTCTCTTCAAAAAGACTTCATTCCTTTACGAAGAGGCAATGCCTATTCGTCAAGAGGCGACGCCTCCTCCCTTAAAGCCCTCCTAATCTAGCATCTATTTTAGTATCTTTTAGTTTATTTTCAGTATGTGATACGTATATATTGCCCCATATCTTCAATATTTTATGTGATTTCCATAACATTAGGTTTGTTTAAGTAATCAATCTATGTTTAGATGAATATTCATGCTTATTTTATGTAAAATTTATTTATTCCCCTCACATATAAAGTTTTTTATTTCGAGACGAAGCTAACCTTTGTTTATTGTAGGTTTTTTGGTGATTTCTAATCACTAAGTAATTAGTGAATTAATTAGTTCCTCAGAGGTTTTATTCGGATTCAGTATCACTGTAATTGTATAAGTTATTATAATCCCTAATCCTTTCCCCGATTGTTTTGAATGAATGTTTGTAATATTTGTTCTTTTTTGTAATAAGTGCAAGGTAATGAAGCATGGAAAATGATTAATGTGCATACTTGGTCTCAATTGAAAAATTGGAAGCACTTTCAATCCACCCAATAATAAGGAAATAATCGAATAATCGATGGTAATAAAATACAAAACACACACGGAGGCCAACCGCAAGGTTGGGTGGGCATTCAAAAGCCCATACCCAGTTTCTGAACTCGATCTCTGATGATAGCTTCTAGGAACCTTTGTGGAATCTGGATGCTGTATAGTGTGTCCTGGCTTTGATCCGGGTGGCAATTCCATCTCCATTTTGGAACTAAGCCCATGATGTATTTCCTAGTAGGTCCTGAGCTTGCATAGTGTCGTGGTCGCAAAACCCTTGGGCACACACTATACCTTATTTATTGGTTTTGATCATTTGTTTTTGTGTTTCTGAATTATTGAATATTACAAGAGGGTATGATTATTTGAAATATCGATGTATTAGTGGTAGATTTATGTTTACTTTGTATGAAATTCGATTTACTTAAGAATTAAGTAACCGGTGAATTCGAGTTCAAGTTAAAGAGGCGACATCTCTTCAAAGAGACGTTGCTCCTTTACAAAAAGTCGATGCCTCTTCAAAGAGACATCGCTTCCTTACGAAGGGGGCATGCCACTTCGTCAAGAGGCGACGCCGCCTCCTCCCTAGAAACCCGCCTAATCTAGCTTCTATTTTAGTATCTTTTAATTTTTTTTCAGTATTTGATACATATATATTGCCCCAGATCTTCAATATTACATGTGATTGCCATGATATTAGGTTTGTTTGAGTAATCAATCTACATTTAGATGAATATTCATGTTTATTTTATGTAAAATTTATTTATTCACTTTACATATAAAGCTGTTTATTTCAAAATGAAGCTAACATTTATTTGTTATAGATTTTTTGGTGATTTCTAATCACTAAGTAATTAGTGAATTAATTAGTTATTGAGAGGTTTTGTTTGTATTCAGTATCATTGGAATTTTATAAGTTATTATAATCCTTAATCCTTTCCATGATTGTCTTAAATGAATGTTTGTAATATTTGTTCTTATTTGTAATAAGTGCAAGGTAATGAAGCATGCAAAATGATTAATGTGCAAACTTGGACTCAATTGTAAAATTGGAAGCACTTGCAATATACCCAATAATAAGGAAATAATTGAATAATCAAAGGTAATAAAATACAAAACACACACGGAGGCTAATTGCAAGGTTGGGTGGGCATTCAGAAGCCCATACCCAGTTTGCTATATAGTGTATCCTGGGTTTTATCCGGGTGGTGACACCATCTCCATTTTCGGCCGAAGCCCATTATGTATTTCCTAGCAAGTCCTGAACTTGCACAGTGCCATGGACGCCAAACACTTGGGCTCGCTAGACCTTATTTACTGGTTTTTATCATTTATTTTTGTGTTTCTGAATTATTGAATATTACATGAGGGTATGATTATGTGAAATATCGATGTATTAGTGGTAGATTTACATTTAGTTTGCATGAAATTCAATTTATTTAAGAATTAAGTAACCGGTGAATTCAAGTTCCTGGTAAAGAGGAGACATCTCTTCAAAGAGACGTCGCTCCTACACGAAGAGGTGATGCCTCTTCGTCAAGAGGCTACTCCTTCTCTCCCTAAAAACGTGCCTAATATAGCTTCTATTTAGTATCTTTTAGCTTATTTTCAATATCTGATGCGTATATGTTGCCTCGTATCTTCAATATTTCATGTCATTGCCATGATATTGGGTTTGTTTGAGTAATCAATTTATGTTTAAATGAATATTCATGTTTATTTTATCTAAAATATATATATTCCCTTTACAAATAAAGCTATTTATTTTAAGATGAAGCTAACCTTTATTTATTGTAGGTTTTTTGGTGACTTCTAATCACTAAGTAATTAGTGAATTAATTAGTTCTTAAGAGGTTTTATTTGGATTCAGTATCATTGTAATTGTATAAGTTATTGTAATCCCTAATCCTTTCCCCGATTGTCTTGAATGAATGTTTGTAATATTTATTCTTATTTGTAATAAGTGTAAGGTAATGAAGCATGCAAAATGATTAATGTCTAAACTTGGACTCAATTATAAAATTGGAAGCGCTTGCAATCCACCCAATAATAAGGAGGCAATTGAATAATCAAAGGTAATAAAATACAAAACGCACACGGAGGCCAACTCCAAGGTTGGGTGGGCATTCAAAAGACCATACGTAGTTTCTGAACCCAATCTTTAATGATGGCTTCTGGGAACCTCCATGGAATCTAGTTGCTATATAGTGTATCTCCTCTTTTATCCTGGTCGCTACTCGATCTCGATTTTGGGCCTAAGGCAATTATGTATTTCATAGTAGATTCTGAGCCTGCACAGTGCCATGGTCACGAAATACTTGGGTGCATGCTAGACCTTATTTGTTGGTCTTGATCAGTTGTTTTCATTTTTCTGAATTATTGAATATTACATGAGGGTATGATTATGTGAAATATCAATGTATTAGTGGCAGATTTACATTTACTTTGCATGACATTTGATTTACTTAAGACTTAAGTTACCGATGAATTCGAGTTCCTGTCGAAGAGGCGACGTCTCTTCAAAGAGACGTCGCTCCTCTATGAAGAGGTGACGCCTCTTCATCAAGAGCAGACACCTCCTCAAGGCGATGCCACCTCCTGCCCATAAACCTTCCTAATATAGTTTCTATTTTAGTATCTTTTAGTTTATTTTCAGTATTTGATACATATATGTTGCCCCATATCTTCAATATTGCATGTGATTACCACGATATTAGGTTTGTTTGAGTAATTAAGCAATGTTTAGATGAATATTCATGTTTATTTTATGTAAAATATATTTATTCCCATTACATATAAAGCTGTTTATTTCAAGGCGAAGCTAACCTTTATTTGTTGTAGGTTTTTTTGTGATTTCTAATCACTAAGTAATTAGTGAATTAATTAGTTCATGAGAGGTTTTATGTTGATTCAGTATTATTGTAAATGTATAAGTTATTGTAATCCCTAATCCTTTCCCCAATTGTCTTGAATGAATGTTTGTAATATTTGTTCTTCTTCGTAATAAGTGCAAGGTAATGAAGCATGCATAATGATTATTGTGCATACTTGGACTGAATTGTAAAATTGGAAGTGCTTGTAATCCACCGAATAATAAGGAAATAATCGAATAATCACAAGTAATAAAATATAAAACACACACGGAGGCCCACTGCAAGGTTGGGTGGGCATTCAAAACCCCATACCCAGTTTTCGAACCCGATCTCTGATGACGGCTTCTGGGAACCTCCGTGGAATCCAGTTACTGTATAGTGTTTCCTGGCTTTTATTCGAGTGGCGACTCCATCTCCATTTTGGGCCTAAGCCCATTATGTATTTCCTAGCAGGTCTTGAGCTTGCACAATGCCGAGGTCGCAAAACACTTAGGCGTAGGCCAGACGTTATTTATTAGTTTTGACTATTTGTTTTCATATTTTTGAATTATTGAATATTACATGAGAGTATGATTCTATGAAATATTGATGTATTAATGGTAGATTTATGTTTACTTTGCATGAAATTTGATTTACTTAAGAATTAAGTAATCAGTGCATTCGAGTTCATAGTGAAGAGGTAACGTCTCTTCAAAGAGACATTGCTCCTTTACAAAGAGGTGACACCTCTGTAAAGAGACGTAACTCCTTTATGAAGAAGCGATGCCTCTTCACCAGGAGGCGACCTCTCCTCGAGGTGATCCCGTCTCCTCCCTAGAAACCCGCCTATAGATTCTATTTTAGTATCTTTTAGTTTACTTTCAGTATATGATACGTATACATTGCCCTATATCTTCAGTATTGCATGTGATTGCCATGATATTATGTTTGTTTGAGTAATCAATCCAAGTTTAGATGAATATTCATATTTATTTTATGTAAAATTTATTTATTCCATTTACATATAAAGCTGTTTATTTCAAGACAAAGCTAGCCTTTATTTGTTGTCGGCTTTTTTGGTGATTTCTAATCACTAAGTAATTAGTGAATTAATTAGTTTTTAAGAGGTTTTATGTAGATTTAATATCATTGGAATTGTATAAGTTATTGTAATCCCTAATCCTATCCCCGATTGTCTTGAATGAACGTTTGTAATATTTGTTCTTATTTGTAATAAGTGCAAGGTAATGAAGCATACGAAATAATTAATGTGCAAACTTGGACTCAATTGTAAAATTGGAACCACTTGTAATCCACCCAATAACAAGGAAATAATCGAATAATCAAAGGTAATAAAATACAAAACACACACGTTGGCCAACCGCAAGTTTAGGTTGGCATTCAAAAGCCATTATCCAGTTTTTGAATCCAATTTCTGATGATGGCTTATAGGTATCTCTGTGGAACTTAGTTGTTATATAATATGTCCTGGCTTTTATCCGGGTGGCATCTCCATCTCCATTTTGGACCTAAGCCCATTACATATTTCTTAGCAGTTTCTGAGCTTGCGCAGTGCCATAGTCACAAACACTTGGGTGTGCGCTAGACCTTATTTGTTGGTTTTGATCATTTTTTTCATGTTTTTGAATTATTGAATATTACATGAGGGTATGATTATATGAAATATCAATGTATTAGTGGTAGATTTATGTTTACTTTGCATGAAATTTGATTTATTTAAGAATTAAGTAACCAGTGAGTTCGAGTTCTTGGTGAAGAGGTACGTCGCTCCTTTAGGCGTGTTTGTCAAGAGGCGACGCCACCGCCTCCCCATAAACTCGGCTAATCTAGCTTCTATTTTTGTATCTTTTAGTTTATTTTCAATATCTGATACGTATATGTTGCCCCATATCTTCAATATTGCATGTGATTGCCATGATATATGTTTGTAATATTTGTTCTTATTTGTAATAAGTGCAAGGTAATGAAGCATGCAAATGATAAATTTGCAAAGTTGAACTCAATTGTAAAATTGGAAGCACTTGCAATCCACCTAATAATAAGGAAATAATAGAATAATCAAAGGTAATAAAATACAAAACCCACACGGAGGCCAACTGCAAGGTTGGGTGGGCATTCAAAAGCCCATACCTAGTTTCCAAACTTGATATCTGATGACGGCTTCTGGGAACCTCCATGGAATCTAGTTGTTGTATAGTGTTTCTAGGCTTTTATCCTGGTGGCGACTCCATTTTCATTTTTGGCCGAAGCGCATTATGAATTTCCTAGCAGGTCCTCAACTTGCATAGTATCGTGGTTGCCAAACATTTAGGTGCATGCTAGACTTTATTTATTGGTTTTGATCATTTGATTTCGTGTTTCTGAATTATTGAATATTAAATGAGGGTATGATTATGTGATTTATTGATGTATTAGTGGTAGATTCACGTTCACTTTGCATGAAATTGGATTTACTTAAGAATTAAGTGACCAGTGAATTCAAGTTCCTGGTAAAGACGCGATGCCTCCTCAAGGCGACGCTGCCTCCTCCCCAGAAACCCACCTACTCTAGCTTCTATTTTAGTGTCTTTTAGTTTATTTTCAGTATCTGATACGTATATGTTGCTCTGTATCTTCAATATTGCATGTGATTCCCATGATATTAGGTTTGTTTAAGTAATCATTCTATGTTTAGATGAATATTCATGTTTATTTTATATGAAATTTGTTTATTCTGTTTACATATAAAGCTGTTTATTTTAGGACGAAGCTAACCTTTATTTGTTGTAGGTTTTTTGGTGATTTCTAATCACTAAATATTTTGTGAATTAATTAGTTCTTGAGAGATTTTATTTGGATTCAGTATCATTGTAATTGTATAAGTTATTTTAATCCCTAATCCTTTCCCCGATTGTCTTGAATGAATGTTTGTAATAATTGTTCTTATTTGTAATAAGTGCGAGGTAATGAAGCATGCGAAATGATTAAAGTGCAAACTTGGACTTAATTTTAAAATTGGAAGTGCTTGCAGTCCACCCAATAATAAGGAAATAATCGAATAATCAAACGTAAATAAAATACAAAACACACACGGAGGCCAACCGCAAGATTGGGTGGGCATTTAAAAGCCCATACCCAAGTTCCAAACCTGATCTTTAATGATAACTTCTGGGAACCTCCGTAGAATCCAGTTGCAGTATAGTGTGTCCCGGCTTTTATACGGGTGGCGATTCCATCTCCATTTTGGGCCTATGCCCATTATGCATTTCCTAGCACATCCTCAGCTTGTGCAGTGCCATTGTCGCCAAACACTTGGGCACGCGCTAGACCTTATTTATTGGTTTTAATCTTTTTTTTTTATATTTATGAAATATTGAATATTACATGAGGGCATGATTATGTGAAATATCGATGTATTAGTGGTAGATAGACGTTTACTTTGCATGCAATTCGATTTACCTAAGAATTAAGTAATCGATGAATTCAAGTTCCAGATGAAGAGGCGACATCTTTTCAAAGAGGCATCACTCCTTTATGAACAGGCGACTCCTCTTCGTCCAGAGCCAATGCTGCCTCCTCCCCAGAAACCTGCCTAATCTAGCTTCTATTTTAGTACATTTTAGTTTATTTTCAGTATATGATACGTATACATCACCCCATATCTTCAATTTTGCATGTGATTGCCATGATATTATGTTTTTTTGAGTAATCAATCTATGTTTCGATGAATATTCATGTTTATTTTATGTACAATTTATTTATTCCCTTTACATATAAAGTTGTTTATTTCAAGAAGAAGCTAACCTTTGTTTGTTATAGATTTTTTGGTGATTTCTAATCACTAAGTAATTAATTAATTAATTAGTATAGTGTTGTGGTCGCCAAATACTTGAGCACACACTACACCTTATTTGTTGGTTTTGATTGTTTATTTTTATGTTTCTGAATTATTGAATATTACATGAGGGTACGATTATGTGAAATATCGATGTATTAGTGGTAGATTTACGTTTACTTTGCATGAAATTTGATTTACTTAAGAATCAAGTAACCAGTGAATTCGAGTTCCTGGTGAAGACGTGATGCCGCCTCATCCCTAGAACCTAATCTAGCTTCTATTTTAGTATCTTTTAGTTTATTTCCAGTATATGATATGTATGTGTTGCCCCATATCTTTAATATTGCAGGTGATTGTCATGATATTAGGTGTTTTTGAGTAATCAATCTATGTTTCGATGAACATTCATGCTTATTCTGTGTAAAATTTATTTATTCCCTTTACATATAATGATGTTTATTTTCAGATGAAGTTAATCTTTGTTTGTTGTAGGTTTTTGTTATTTTCTAATCACTAAGTAATTAGTGAATTAATTAGTTCTTGATAGGTTTTACTTGGATTCAGTATCATTGTAATTGTATAAGTTATTATAATTCGTAATCTTTTCCCCGATAGTCTTAAATGAATGCTTGTAATATTTGTTCTTATTTATATTAAATGCAAGGTAATGAAGCATGCAAAATGATTAATGTCCAAACTTGGAATTAATTATAAAATTGGAAGCACTTGCAATCCACCCAATAATAAGGAAATATTCTAATAATCAAAGGTTACAAAATACAAAACACACATGGAGGCCAACCACAAGGTTGGGTGGGCATTCAAAAGCCTATACCTAGTTTTTGAACTCGATCTCTAATGATAACTTCTGGGAACCTTCGCAGAATCTAGTTGCTGTACAAAGTGTCCTGGCTTTTATCCGAGTGGCGACTCCATCTCTATTTTAGGCCTAAGCCCATTATGTATTTCCTAGCTGGTCCTGAGCTTGCTCAGTGCCTTGGTCGCCAAACTCTTAGGTGCGCACTGGACCTTATTTGTTGGTTTTGATCATTTGTTTTTGTGTTTTTGAATTATTGAATATTACATTAGGGTATGATTCTATGAAATATTGACATATTAGAGGTAGATTTACGTTTACTTTGCATGAAATTCGATTTACTTAAGAATTAAGAAATTGGTTAATTCGAGTTCCTAGTAAAGAGAAGAGACATCGCTCCTTTAAGAAGAGGCGACGCCTCTTCGTCATGAGCTGACGCCTCCACGAGGCGATGTCGCCTCCTCCCCAGAAACCCACCTAATCTAGCTTTTATTTTAGTATCTTTTACTTTATTTTCAGTATTTGATACGTATATGTTGCCCCATATCTTCAATATTGCATATGATTGTCATGATGTTAGGTTGGTTTGAGTAATAAATCTTTGTTTAGAAGAATATTCATGTTTATTTTATGCATAATTTATTTATTCTGTTTATATATAAAGCTGTTTATTTTAAGATGAAGCTAACCTTTTTTTGTTGTATGTTTTTTGGTTAATCCTAATCACTAAGTAATTAGTGAATTAATTAGTTCTTGAGAGGTTTTTTTTGGATTTAGTATCATTGTAATTGTATAAGTTATTGTAATCCCTAATCCTTTCCCCGATTTTCTTGAATGAATGTTTGTAATATTTGTCCTTATTTCTAATAAGTACGAGGTAATGAAGCATGCAAAATGATTAATGTGCATTCTTGAACTCAATTGTAAAATTGGAAGCGCATACAATCCACCCAATAATATGGAAATAATCGCATAATCAAAGGTAAATAAAATACAAAACACAAACGGAGGCCAACCGCAAGGTTGGGTGGGCATTCAAAAGCCCATACCCAGTTTTTGAACCCGATCTCTGATGACAGCTTCTGGGAACCTCCGTAAAATCCAGTTGTTGTATAGTGTGTCCCAGCTGTTATTCGGGTTGTGACTCTATCTCCATTTTGGCCCTAAGCGCAGTATGTATTTCCTAGCAGGTCATGAGCTTGCACAGTGATGTGGTCGCCAAACACTTGGGCACGCGCTAGACCTTATTTGTTGGTTTCGATTATTTGTTTTCGTGTTTCTGAATTATTGAATATTACATGAGGGTATGATTATGCGAAATATCAATGTATTAGTGGTAGATTTACGTTTGCTTTGCAAGAAAAATCGACTTACTTAAGAATTAAGTAATTGGTGAATTCAAGTTCCTAGTGAAGAGGCGACATCTCTTTAAAGAGATGTCGCTCCTTTACGAAGAGGCAACACCTCTTTGTCAAGAGGCGACTGTAAGCACCCAATTTCGGGATGACTAGAGTATGGATGCAACAGAGGATCCGATGATGAAAATAGACTGTGAAATTAGGTTTATTGGATCTGATTTATTAGTTTTAAACTAAATTGTAAATTATTTTTAAGACTTATTTTAAATTTTATTTATTTTATTTATCTTTTTAATGATTTTTCAAAAAATATAAAAAATAAATTTTCAAAAATAAATTCAAAAAAAAAATTTTGTTTTAAAAAAAGGAAAAGGGCCGAAGTTGGCCCGAATGGCCAACTTCAGCCGAATGCATTTAATTGCATGAAAATGGCCACTTCCGTTTGGTTTTTTTTTTTATGAATTTTTTTATGTATTTTTATTTTTATACATTTGTTTATTTGTTAGTTATCCATAGATTTTGATTAATTTTTATTTGATAAATAAAGTAATAAATATGTATTTTTATAGATAAATAATTAAAATAAATTTGTATTATCCTGTACTAATTTAGGGTTATAGATGGTGTCTCTTATAAATACATTATATTCATTTTACGTAAGGGGGGCTAGGGTTTTTTATTTTTCTTTTCTCCCCACTTTTCTGATTCTTAGCCGTCAACCAAAACACATCCATTTTTCTTACATACTTTTTTCAAGTTTTAGCCGTTAATCAGATCCAAATAAATCAAAATCACAAACAAACACAACAAAAGCCACAAGCTTTCATTAATGGTGATCACCTTCTGAGGGGAATCAATACTGCATCCATCAAATCAGTTCTTTCTATTCTTTCTTTTTTATTTATTTGATCTTTTTTATTCTATTTAATTTTAATTTTATTTGATTTTATTTTTATTTTTATTTACTAATCTTTATTTCTTTTTTTGTGTTTATGATTTTGGATGGGTGGTTTGAATTTGTGGTGGTGAACAAGATCCATGAAGATCCATGGAATGCCATGGATTAAATTGTATATTTGAATGTAGTTTTATAATTTTTATTCATTTATTTCATTATTTTATTTTATTTTTAGTTGTAGTTAATTTTATTATTCAGTAGATTATTGTAATAGC
>CATIWM010276208.1:0-12687 GCA_949671775.1 Mallotus repandus
AACCAAAATAGGTTTCCAGAATTGCAACAATAAAATAACAGCCAACAAAAAACAGAAAATAAAAAAACAAAAAATATATACAGCCAATAATAGCAGCCAACAAATCTATCTATCTATCCATCAGAAAATAAATACAAAAAATAAAGTTAAACAAAGGAAACTACAAAGCTAAACAATTTAACAATTTAACAAAGGAAACCAAACTTAACAAACCTAGTTATCCCAGGAACTTACACACGTAAAAAATTTTCTAGATGCTTAAGAAGCATAATAAATCGGGCAAAGCGGTAAAGGATATAGCAAATATGCAACCATTATTAACCAGATACATCAAGAAACAGCAACAAGTGACACAAATGGACTCAAGTCGAGTAAGAGTAGCTAAACAGGCCATTCAATCGGTTAGGCAAGAACAATAAAAAATAGAGACAACAAAATGCAAAACAAACAACATAATGCAAGATCAAATGAAGGCACCAACCTGAATGAACACAACAATAGCAAAAGATAGTGGACAGATACTGACGGTGACGGTAGAAGATGGCGGACAATGACCTTAGCTGACGGCGTTGGCGGTAGATAGAGGACGAGCAAGCTTTTAACAACTGCGGGATGAGCTGCGATTGTGATGTGAGGAAGAACGACGGGGTGAGGAAGGATGGCAGGGTGAAGAACGACGGTGGGCTAGACAGAAGTGAGATGATGAGTGGGGTAGAGGTGGAGGTGAGTGGCTGTTGAACTTGTTTGAAGAGAAAATTAGGTTTCATTCAAGTTGAAAAGGAAAGAGATAGGTTAAAAGTGTGAGAAAGATTTTAGTGAATGTAGGTTAAGCCAAAACTATGTAGTTTTGCTAAAAACTACGTAGTTTTGTAGTTATGTTTAGTAGTTTTATAATTAAATTTATTTATAATATTTCAATTATATATTTCTATGATAAAATGAAATAAATTAATACTATACAATAATATTAAAAACTAAATGAGAATAAGTGTATAATAAAATTACATTATAATTTAGAATTTAAGATCAACTATGATTCTATGAATGAGATGCATTATGAGGGATGAGATAATTCAAATTAAATTATAATTTATAATATAATAATTTTATTTTTGTTCAATAACAATACTAGATCGTTTTATAACATTAACATCAGGTTAAGTGAATGAGAATGAATGAAATAGATTAGAGTGAAGAGTGATGTTTTGTAAAGTAGGTTAAATCAAAACTATGTAGTTTTGATTTAATTGTCTAATTTTATGGTTATAGACAAATTATTCAAAACTACGTAGGTTAAATCAATAACATTATACCAATGCTCATTAAAAAAAATCACTAAATATTTTAGCTATAATTAATACTTAGTAGCTAGTAATCTTTTTTTTTTTTTTGAGAAAAATCTTATAGTAATCTTAGTAGTTATTGATTGTAGAAGTTAATTGATACTTAGTATTTAGTAATTTTATATTTAATAGATATTATAATGCCAAATTGCTTTGCAATACTAAAATAGGTTAAAGTGAAGAGTGATGTTTAGTGAATTAAGTTAAATCAAAACTACATAGTTTTGAAAAAAAAAATATAATTTTATAGTTATAAACAAATTATTTATTTATGAGATATGTTAAGAGAGATTTGTAGTGAATTAGGAAAAATCAATGTTAAGAGGGATTTTTATTGAATTAGGATAAATCAAAACTGCGTAGTTTTGAGTAAAACTACTTAGTTTTTAGAAACCTACATAATTTATAGTTATGAAAAAATTAATTATTTATGAAATTAAAATTATATATTTATGTGATGAGATAATTCAAATTAAATTATAATTTATAATACTAATTTTATTTTTGTTTAATAATAATACTAAATCGTTTTATAACATTAAGATTAGGTTAAGTGAATGAGAATGAATGAAATAAGTTCAAGTGAAGAGTGATGTTTAGTAAATTATGTTAAATCAAAACTATGTAATTTTAAATAAAACTATATAGTGTTGAGAAATACATATAATTTTATGGTTATAGATAAAGTATTTATTTATGAGATATGTTAAGAGGAATTTCTATTGAATTAGAATAAATCAAAACTACGTAATTTTATGGTTATGGACAAATTATCTAATTATGATGTTAAAATTATATATTTTTGTGATAAGATAATTCAAATTAAATTAGGATTTATAATAACAATTTTATATTTATTTAATAAAAATTTTAATCAATGTTATATACTACATTAATATTATAAAATAATAATAAATCATTTTATAACATTAAAATTATGTAGTTTATTTAATATTGTATTTATTTAATATTCATACTTAATTTATATTATAATGCCTTCTATAGTTTTTTTAAGTATATATTTTATTACTAGCCACGTTAGATATAAAATACATTCTCATATTAAGGTGATAAAAATAAAATAATATAAAAGTAGCTAAAAACCAAAATTACTTAAAAAATTTCTTAAATCATAACTAAAAAACACCACTACTTAATGCCAATATTTAAATTTATGAGATAATAAAGGAGTTTGTTCACAAGTCTGTTCATGAGTCTATTCACGAATTTGTTCGTGAGCTTACTTCACAGGCCTCTTCGCGAGTCTGTTCACTATCCTATTCGCGAACCTTTTAAGAAGCATATTCACGAATTTAAACGAGTTGAGTATTAAGATACTCGGACTCGACTCGTTTGACTTACGAACTTCAAAATTATATTCAAGCTCGACTCATCTAACTTAATGAACGAGCTTAAACTACTTTTTAACGAGTCGAACATCGAACTGTTCGCAAACAGCTGGGCTCGATTACACCTATACTCAGAAACATAAAAATCCCGCTGCATCTGGCTTATTCACGCTACAGCCACAAATTCCAACCTTTTTAAAGTGATGACATTGCCACGTGTCCAACCTCAATGTTTTTTTATATAATAATAATAACATAATCGTTATAATAATAATAATAATAATAATACATAGGATAGTAAAGATCATAAGAATAAAATAATAATATTAATAAAGATAATAATAATAATAATAATAAATAGAAATAATAATTATATTAATAACCACATAAATTTAAATTATTACAATAATTTTATTTTTTATAATTTATATATTTATAAATTAAAAATTTTGCTAACAAAATTTTATGTAGATGCTCAAAGTTCATATTTTTTCATAACAAAATATACCATTTTGACATTTTTTAAATTTAATTACAATTTATTAATTTCTACGAACATATTTGTTGTTTTAATTTAATATATATTTTAATTCACACATGCAAAATAAATTTTTAAGTAATAAGAGAACAAAATTAAAATCTTAAATATCTTTATCATTTGTTAAATCCAATAACAACAAAAATAAAATTTTGAATTTTTTTGTTAAGTAATAAATGTTGAAAATAAATTTTTAAAATTTTTAATTATTATAATAATTTTAAAATTTTGACCATATACTGTAAAATAAATATTCTGTGTAAAAATTATTTATTTGATTTATTTTTAATTTTCTTATGACTTAAATATTTATTTTACATATATTAATTGTAAAAAAATTATATATAATAAAAATATATATCCATTTGAAAAAAGTAATAAATCAAGATTAAATTGCAAATAAATCAAACATTGTGCATTATTTTTTCCGTATACCGTCAAAATCATACATTTAGCATCTATTTGGAGAAACTCATACACTATTATTTGTCATGTCATCAAAATTTGACCAAATTTTCAACTGATATATTGAACTACAAAAAAAAAATTAAAAAGTTGTCCATGAATTTGATAAAGTAAAAAAATGTGATTAAATTGCAAACACTGCTAAAGCTCATGTAATTATTTTGCAATTAACCATTTTTTCAAATTTTTATTTTTATTTTATAGAAACATATCAACATGATTAACAATTTGGTTTTGTTGGATTAGTTATATTATAAAAAATTGAATTATGTATTTTTGAGTGAGCTGTACCTATCTTAATATATTTTTAATTAATGTTTATATATTTTAAAATATAACTTTATAGTTAAAAAGACATAATTTCATCTATATTTTATTTTTGGCAAAAATAAATGAGAAGTTAGGATAATAAATTAGACCGTTAAAATAGATTACTACATTCATACCAGCCTAAAAATTTGTTGACTCAATTTAATTATTTAGTTTTGAATATATTTTTACTAAAATCTAAAAATAATTTAATTATTATTAGATTAATCATCAAAATATTTAATAAATAATAAATATTTAATCCGCATGAAGGTTAGTAAGATTAGATTTTTTTTTGAGAAAAAATAAATCTTTCATTCATTGAAAATCAATAATACATTTTGATGAACATATAATATAAATAAAGTACAATCAATAAGTATCGGAAAAAAAACTCTCATTGAAGATATAAAATCGTTCGTTGCTATTCTTCAATCGCATTGACAGAACTATTTTGATTTGCAACTCAACGATTTGTTTAGCAATTTTTGTGCTCCACTTCATGGCGGTCATTAGCCATAAATCGA
Source organism: Mallotus repandus (assembly GCA_949671775.1). Classification (NCBI taxonomy): domain Eukaryota; kingdom Viridiplantae; phylum Streptophyta; class Magnoliopsida; order Malpighiales; family Euphorbiaceae; genus Mallotus; species Mallotus repandus. The sequence continues at coordinate 4,532 of CATIWM010276208.1, forward strand.
CTTTATGATTTTTAATTGAGTCCCGATTTCAAAAATACTAACAAAAGTATCATAATAGAAAGAACTATAAATTTCATAAAAGAGAACCATCAAAATCCTACAAAGGGATTAATAACTTCACGACTGAAGAATAAAAAAATAAAATAAAACAAACAGATTAAAGATATATATTTATTAAAAGAAAAAAATATAATAAAAAAATAATAAGAAACCATAGCCGATTTAAAAGATAATCGACGGTAGTAAAAAATAAAAGGATTTAATGAGGAAAATTTAAGGAAAAAAAAAAGAAGCGGCTAGAATTAGGGATAATAGTAAAATTAGATGTTGGTTCACGCTATCATAAACTTTTATCTTTGTTGTAATACATCAAGTATATCATTTTAGACTATAATCAAAATTAAATTAGCAAAAAATTATATACTCATAATATTATCAAAATACTTTCCCAAAAAAAATGATATTATCGTTTGATTTGACAGGTTCAATAAAAAATTTAGGAATTGAGTTTGTGATTAGTCTACATAATTTTAAAAACAAATCTTTTAGCAAATGCCCTAAAGAATCGTTGAACTGAACATATGTAAGGTTACCCCATATGAGCACATAGAAAGTTTGTGGTCATGTGTGTATAAGGATGTTTACGGTTTCATTCAGTTAGTAATTGTCTTGAATGATAGTGGATAAACAGTAAGTTTTCAATTTCAAAAAAAAGAACATATGTCAGGTTATTTCATAGTCAAAGAAATTTTATGTGTATCAATAGTATAAATGAATTTTATAAAATTTATATATATATATATATATAAAATGTCGAATTCTAAAGTTATTAATTTAAAATTTTGACAAGTGTCTATCTTTATATTTAAATATTTACTTTAAAAATTAATGTGTCAAACTATTAAAATTCTAATTTTTTATTAGTAATAAAATATTTATTATAATTTTTTAGTATTATTTTTTAACTAAAACACTAATATACATATTTCAATACTACTCAAATTAAAGTAAGTATTTTTTTTTTAATCTCAAATCACTCAATCATTTTTCCTAAACCATTATAAATTCTATTTTTTAAAAATTTCTTAACTAAAACACTATTATACATACTCCAATAATAATTTAATAGTTCTCAACACAAATTCTATTATATTAAAATATAATGGCACTAAATATTAAAGAAAATAAAATTAATGTAAAATATTTTATTTTTAATCTATTTAATTATCTTTTTCTCTTTATAAAAATTCTTATTTTAAAATACATATGTTTTATTCTATATAAAACACTTTAATTATACTACATCTAAAACACTATTCTTCTTTTTTAGTAGAATTTATGTCTTTAAATTTAATTAATTTAATCATCCACCTTTTATTAAATTAAAAACATATTTTCATTTTTATTTAACATAAGTAAAAATGTGTATATTATCTAAAGTCCGCACTATTGACGACTAGTTATAAAATTCATTTGCAATTCTAAATTCTTAAATTTGTGAAATTAATTAAATTCTAATGAAATTGTAGGAATTTTTAAAATTCCACAACCTTTAAGTCTCTATATTTCTAAAATGACTAAAATACTTCTCATTATTTTTATTCTTAAAAATATTTTTTATTTTAAAGGGCATTTTTAACCATAAATGAAAATTAACTTGGACTCTAGATTTATACTAACACAATATAGCAAAATATAAAATTCATTTCAAATGAATTCCATAAACTATTCATGAATGTTTCATTAATATAAATTTATTTAAAAATAAATTTTATTTGAAAATGAAATAATTTTTTTAGTGAAATTGAATATAGTGTAAAAGTTTTTAGTTTTTAATTTTTTAATTTTATCTAATCAAATACTGAGATTTAATCACAAATATAAATTTAAGTATTTTGCTTTAATATTGAATGTGAATTCATTATTATCTTGGATTTTGTTTAGAAAAAGTTAATTTTTCTATGTTATATTAAACATCGTATTGGAATTAATATTTTAAATATCATTAATGAAAATTCTAATTTTTTATTTGACAACCGTGCTTGTTATATACAAATGATTACTTCAGGAACATTTTTAAAAAAAAAAAAAAAAAAGAAGTTCCTAAAGTAATATTTTTATTGTTTTCATTTTATGAAATAAAATTAAAATAGGGCAAAAATATTTTATGACTTTTGTGCTTTTGGTAAATTCAACACAATTTTTTAATTTTAAAAATATTAAAATATGGCAAAAATATTTTATGACTTTTTTAATTTTTACAATTTAAAGCACTGACGCACTCTTTGGTAAAATCTAATTTACGCGGTCTTTGTAATGGCTAAAGTGGCAATTTGTAACTTGAGCTTGAATGTGAATGGTCAATCCCAAAAATTAATTTTCTGACTAATTATCCTACCAACTTAGTAAAATTTGCCAACTAGTCCAAATCAATTTTTTTAAAAATTTAATTCAGTCCAAAAATTTTTTTTTAACTAATTCATCTCAAAATTTTTATATATTTACTAATTAGGTCCAATTTGTCAAATTTTAAAATGTGCAAGATATAAATTAATAAAATTTAATTTAAAACTTTTCTTTTTAAAAATTATTTTTAAAATAAATTAAAAGATAAAAATATAATTAATTTTTAAATTTTTTTACATAAATTAAAATTAAAATGATCGATTATTTTTTAAAAATTAAAAAATAAACCTGCATCTAATTAATTTTTTAATTGTAATCAAACAATGCTCTTGTATATCATTAAATAATTATGAATGTAATTTTAAATATTATTAAATATAATTTTATGTTCATTTTTCATTTTTAGATATATAGATATTAAGAGATATAAAAAGTGTGTGAATAAAAAATAAAACATTGAGGACATAAAAAAATTTTAACTATATGAAAGTAAAACATATGATTTTTGAAAATTTTAATTTTTAATTTTTAAAATTTTCAATTTAGTTAAATTTAATGTCACGACCCGAATCCCATGGGTACGTGACCAGCACTAGAAAATAGGAAAGTATGAAACTTCCGAAACCGTAGTAAGCCTAAAAGATTTATCACAATAAAATTAACTCACTTTAAAAATTATAACAAAAATCTGGTAGAATTTCCTCAGTACCTGGAACAAACCAAAATCTGAAAAATACAAATAATACTCCCAAAAATATTCTTTAATCATCAATACTTCACCACCACACCAAAACATCTGGTCATCACATTATATCATCATAATAATACATAAACCCAATTTAAACTAATTAAGTCACAAATACATTTATTTTATGTTCAAATTAATGTTGCGTTGTCTAAAGTATGAATATAAGACAATAAACATTAATGGGACCTACATAAAATAGCCGGGAAAGAACAAGTTCGGCGCAGACGAAGAGGAATGTTGGTCTAACTATGAGATCCTGAAAAAATAAAATTGAGGGAAATTAGACCTCACTGAGTAAATTAATCTTATAAAATGCATGCTAGCTTTAAAAATCATTATTTTAAACCATGAAATAAAATAATTATTTAAAATCCTTTTTGTTTGTTAAACTCTATTTTTATAAAATATCCTTCACAAAATCTATAAATCTCTTATTACAAATTTCTCATATCAAAATTTGCAAAATTTAAATACTTGGTGGAAAATATTGAAAGAACCCTAAACCTTAATTCTAATAGCCTTCAGGCTCCCTAAAATTCAAATAACTGCCATCCCGAGAGTTCAAACTCAACCAAGTTACATCTTTAATTCCAGCCTGAGAGAACAAGCTCTACCGAGTTTTGGCCCGAGAGTACATACTCCACCAAGCTCAATCCACATATTCAAACTCGATATCTCAACCAGTGTGCACGTGGTCCTGGTGACACCACTAGGTAATACGTTCTACCATGTACTCTAAAACATATAGAAAATGAAATGTGATAAAAAAAATGAGATAAAATATAATAAAATAAAATCAACTAATGCTTCCTTCCAAAATTATCCACAATAATAGAGTAAATAGATAACTCATGCATGCGGCAAGATTTATTATCTTGAATATATATATATATATAATTTGAATTTAAGTATTTTCAAATATTTTATAAAATTAACTCACAGGTGGAGCGCGCTGGCCGACGCATCCTCTGCTGTCTAGGCTCTGCACCTCTTGCTCTCGAACTCTCTAAATAAATAATATTTACTTAATAAATAGCTTTAAATAAATCCTTAAAAACCTTATAAAAATTACAAAAATTCAAGAAATGATCAAACTAGCCTTAAAACATCAAAATGATTAATTTTGAGGCTCAAGGGATTTTTCTCAACGAGTTAACTAATTTTAACGAAAATTAAACAATTTCAGTTGCAACCATTCCGAAAATTATATTGCAAAATCCGTAAGGAACTAGACTAAATATACTATTTATTAAAAATAGTTTGCAATTACTTCCGGGTCGGTATTGTTTACTCACCGGAATTTGGGTGGGACACACTGGATTCTCACCCGAAAACACAACACCCAACCAAAAAAATTATACCAAAACATTCCCCACAATTAATAAAACACACTTAAAGCCTCAAACAGCCCAAAATAGGCACTAAACAAAGAGATTGAAAAATAAATCAAAAATAACCTAAAAATTTACCAAATATTCTAGAGATGAAGATCGGATGCGTAGTCAATGCCTACAAACTCCTGGTGACGAGAGGAACACAATGGAAACAATCTTGGAAGCCAAAAGTCACCGGAACAGTGATAAATGAAGGTAGAATGGCTGACAATTTTTGCAAAATCTGCACTATTTCAGGCCATTTCTTGTGAAACAAAAACTACTAGAGTGATGAAGAGGATGAGGAGAAGTTATGGTTCAAATTTGGGGTCAATCGGAGGTCGCTTGGATGGCTAACGGAGAAGAAGAAGAAGTTCAGATATCAAAAGGTAATTTACCACTCCAAATTCCAATTCACCCTCTGCTTTCCCTCTTTTTCCCATTTGCAGATCACCTTTCTCCTTTTTATGGACACACCCACGTGTCTAGCCTTTACCCACTTCTTTTTTTTCTATAATTATTATTATTATTATTATTATAGTAAAATAATAATATTAATAACCATATAAATTTGGGTTATTACATTTAAATCATATATTCACCATAAAGAAATTGAGAAAAAATTTAAAGAATTATTAATCTTAAAAATTGATAATTTAATTTTTAAAATTATGTTGTTGTTTGCGTGAAGGGGGAGAGCAGCAACGGGAAGGAGATGGGTGTAGGTCGCAAATTTCTGTTTAGTACCCATACTTTTCTTTTTTTCGTTTAACACCTAAACGAACTCCGATTAACTCCAAATTTGAACCATAGACTTGTCTCATCCTCCTCTTCATTTTGATAGTGTCCTTTTTGCAAGAAGTGACTTGGAATAGTGCAGAACTTGCATTTTTAGCCGGCCTAATTTCACCAATCTGTACTGTTCCAGAGGGTTGCAGGTGACATGTTTTCTTCCTTTGCGTTCCTCACATTACCAGGAGTCCATGGCCACCAGCCACGCATCCGATCTCCACCTGTAGAATATTTGGTGAATTTTTTTCGATAATCTCGGTTTATTTTTAGATTTCATTATTCGGTGCATATTTTGGATTGTTTGAGGCTATTTTTGTGCTCTATTAATTATTAGGAACATTTTGGTATAATTTGTTTGGCCGGGTGTTGTGTTTTCAGGTAAGAATCGGGTGGGTCCCACTTGAATTCCTGATGAATGAACAGCACTGACCCGAAAATGATTGTGAGCTATTTTTAATAAACAGTATAAATTGTGGTGATCAATTTCCATAAATAGAGTTTAATTTAATTCTTTACAGATTTTGAGAAATAAATCTCGGAAAGATTGCAGTGGAAATTCTTTAATTTCCAGTTAAATTAGTTTAATCATCAGAAATAAATTCCTTTAGCCTCAAAAGCTATATTTAAGGTATTCCTAAGGCCATTTTATAAATTCCTTGATTTTTATAATTTTTTCAAAATTTTGGAAATTTTTTTTGAATTTTATTTGTTATATATAAGCATGTTTTAAATAAATATTATTTATTTTAGAGAGTTCAGAAGCGGGAGCTGTCGCATTTGGACAACCGAGGACACGTCGGCCAGCATGCTCCACCTATGAGTTAATTTTATAAAATGTTTGTTGAAAATATTTAAACTAAAATTTTTATGTGATAATTATAATATAAAAGTTGATTATATATAGATTTCTTTAAGATTAGAAACCTTGCTTCATGCATGATTTATTTACTTTATTATTGTGGATAATTTTGGAAGGATGCATTGTTTGGTTTTATTTTATTTTATTTCATTTCATTTTATCTTATATATGCTATAAGTATGTTTTGGAGAAAAAAATGGTAGAACATGCTACTTGGTGAGTGTCACCAGGACCACGTGTGCACTAGTTGAGATCTCGAGTCTAAGTATGTAAGTTGGCTCGGTTGAGCTTGTTCTCTTGGGCAATGTTATAGTTTAGGCTCAGTTGAGCTTGTTCTATCAGCCAGTATGTGAATTGAGTTCGGTGGAGCTTGTTCTCTCGGGCTAGAATTATAGATGTAACTCAGTTGAGCTTATTCTCTCGAGACATAAAAAATGGATTAAGTGATTTGACTGTGGCCATAACTCAGTTGAGTTTGAGCTCTCGAGATGATAGTCATTTAGATTTAAGAGAGCCTGAAGCTACTAGAATTGAGGTTTAGGGTTCTACCATTGTTTTCCACCAAGGATTTAAATTGTATGATTTTCAAATGATAAATCTATAATAAAAGATTTATAAGTTTTAAAAGAATATTTTATAAAATAAACTTTAACAAAACAAAAAAGGATTTTAATTAATTATGTTCTTTCATGGTTTTAAATGACGATTTTTAAACCAACATGCATTTTATAAAATTAATTCAATCAGTGAGGTTTGATTCCCCTCGATTTATTTTTTTAGGATCTCATATTTAGACCGATCCTAGTCATCGTCTGCACCAAATTTCTTCTCTCTGGCCATTTTTTAGTAGGTTTATTTGATATAAGTATTATGTATGTAAATTTTAGATATCGCAGTAGTTAGTTAAATGACTTGTATAATTTGTATTGGGATTTGTTATTTTTAAATACTACCTTTTATTGTAGATTATATTATGTTGAAGATATATGTATTTGTGGTTTTAGTGTGGATTATTGGAGTATTGTGGAGTAGTGTTGATTGGAAATTTTATTTGGAAATGTATTTCCTTGATTTACAGGTTTGGTTTCTTCCTAATACGGAGGAGACTCTGCCAGATTTTCATCAAAAATTTTAAAGGGAGTAAGCTTATTGTGAAAATTTTCTTAAGGCTTACTACAAGTTTTGGAAGCTTCATACTTTCCCATTCCCTAATGCCGATCACGTGCCCTTTAGGTTCAGGTTGTGACAAAGTTGGTATCAGAGCTTATGGTTGAATTTCTACTACTTTGGTCATTGAAATATGTCTTTTCTTGAACTACTGCTATGATTAGGTTGATAAATGCCATTTGTTAGCACATTTGTTTCTAGAATTCTGTATATATAACTATTCCCTTATGGTGTTTTGAATCTTGTTAGTTTTGTGTCTTTTTAGAATGAGGCAAATGCAAAATGCCCCTACTGCAAATGCAACATATGATGAGGTTGAGCAGTTCGTTTAAGATTAAGCTCCTCCCCCTGTCCCACCACGTAGAAGAAGGGGTAGGCCTAGGGCAGCGACATCTCAGGGGCAAGAGCAACAATCGCAAGTAGAACAGGAAGTACCATTTTATGGATCCGACAACCTTTGCAGCTGGAATGGCAGGAATAAATTAGGGTTTGGCTGCACTTAATCAAGTCATGCCATTGGTGTAGCAAATGTTACAACAGAGAAACCAAGGGATGACAGATGCAGATGCAGCTTTATTGTATTCTAGAGTTGGAAGAGTTACATTTGATGGTACCAGTGAAGCCTTGCATTTTATAAATACTATCGAGGCTAGAACTAGGTGTAAACACCCGAATTTATTTTGAAAATTTTAAAATATATTTTGAGACTTGTAGTGTTAATAAATATTTTATTAATACTGAGATTATTATTTTGTGAAATTAAATTTGAATAATTGGTGATGAAAATTATTTTAATTATTAGTTTATAAAA